>VZQC01000544.1:53170-100251 GCA_009823505.1 Rhizomys pruinosus
TGATTTTGCTCCTATGGTTATGTTTTTGTTAGTTTCTTTTCCTAGGTGTTTGAGGATTGTTGCTCCTCTCTTCTGCCCTTTGAATTGCTTCAAGTATTTTATGAAGAGTTGGTTTTCCAGACATGTATTCCATCATCTTGTTTATGTCATGGAAGATTTTTCTCTCTCCTTCAAGTATAGTCGACATTTTTGCTGGGTAAAGTATTCTGGGTTGGCATCCGTAGTCCCTTAACACTGGGAATGCTTTGCTCCATGTTCTTCTTGCTTTCATGGTTTGAGGCGAGAAGTCAGTTGTAATTCTGATGGGTTTCCCTTTGTATGTGACTTGTTTTTCTTTTGTAGCCCTCAGAATTTTGTCTTTATTTTGGGCATCTAGCATTTTAACTATAATATGGCGTGGGGTGTTTCTTTTCTGATCTTGTCTGTTTGGGGTCCTATGTGCTTCTTGTATTTGAATGGGTTTGTCTATTTTTAGTTTGGGGAAGTTTTCATCTATTATTCTGTTGAAGATCTGATCAATACTATTCTCTTGAGATTCTTCTCCTTCCTCTATTCCTATGATACGGACGTTTGACCTTTTCATAGTGTCCCATATTTCCTGGTTGTTCCACGTTTGTGTATTTTTAAATTTTTCATAGTCTTTATTTGAGCTTTTTAATTGCTCTGTGTTATCTTCCAGATCTGATATTCTTTGTTCTGCTTCCTCCATTCTACTTCTGAGGCTTTTTCCTTTCCTTTCTTCTTGATTGAATGTGTGTTCTAATTCCTTTTTCATTTCATCCTGTGTTTTTTTTAGTACTTCCATTTCCTTTTTGAGCTCCTCAATCTCTTCTTGGTGCTTCTCAATCTCTTCTTGGTGCTCCTTACTTCGTTGGTTGGCTTCCTTTTTCAGTGTTTCTACTTCCTTTCGGAGTTTGTTTTTTTCTCCCTCTAGTTCTTTCTGGAGTTTGTTGGTCTGTTCCTTTAGTTCTTTCTGAAGTTTGTCATTGTATCCCTCTAGGTCCTTTTTGAGTTTTTCATTCTCTCTCTTTAGTTCTCTATATTCTTTATTTTTTTCTCCCTCTAGTTCTTTCCGGAGTTTGTCAATCTGTTCCTTTAGTTCTTTCTGATGTTTGTCATTGTATCCCTCTAGGTCCTTTTTGAGTTTTTCATTCTCACTCTTTAGTTCCTGTATTCTTTATTTTTTTTTCTCCCTCTAGTTCTTTCTGGAGCTTTTCAATCTGTTCATTTAGTTCTTTCTGATGTTTGTCATTGTATCCCTCTAGGTCCTTTTTGAGTTTTTCATTCTCTCTCTTTAGTTCTCTGAATTCCTCGTTATGTTCTTTAATTTCTCTGCATAGGTTTGCAATTATTCCTCTAAGATCTGTTCCTTGGGTCTCCTCCAAGGGGTTCCCATTGTAGCTATCTCCTACTGGTTTGGTAGCACTTGGTGCAGGATTATCCTGTGCCTTTCCCATGTTGTCTCTTCGTTGGGTCCCTGAAATGTGGGCTTTCCTTTTGTGGTTCAGATCACAAATACCTTTTCACTATGTTAGGGGATGGTTTTGCTTTCCTCCTTCAGATGCTTTTTTCCCCCTTTCCTCCTCCTTATTTATGGAGTATTGCCTTGTCTAGTTTTCAGTTTTGTAAAGCACTCTTCTCTTCTTGTTCTGAAGGTTCTCCAAAAAAAAGTCCACTTGGATTCTCACCAATCTTGGGGGGGGGGAGGATATGCCTGACCTAGCCCATGCCCCGGCAGACATTCAAAGGTTTAGAGCACTGGCCCGACCTTCTCTCCCCAGTGCGTAAGAAAGCTGAAGGGCGGTCCAGCCAAGAAGACCTCAGAGACACGACCCCCTAGCAGCAGACACAGAATGAGCCCACCTGCAAAGATGCTTGCCCAAGTGACTTCCGGGAAGCTTGCCCAAAGGTGCAGAGCACTGGCCTGACCCTCTGGCCTCAGCACCAAAAAAGGCGAAGGGTGGTCCTGCACAGAAGTCCTCAGAGACACGACTACCTACCTGCAGCCCCAGAACGAGCCCACCTGCAAAGATGCTTGCCCAAGTGACTTCTGGGCTGCCCACACAATGGTGCAGAGCACTGGCCTGAAACACTGGCCCGAGCACCAAAGAAAGGCGAAGAGCAGTCCTGCCTAGAAGTCCTCAGGGACACGACCCCCTAGCTGCAGCCCCAGAACAAGCCCAACTGCAATGATGCTTGCCCAAATGACTTCCGGGATGCCCACAAAAAGGTGCAGAGAACTGGCCCGACCTTCTGGCCCTGGCTCCAAAGAAAGTCGAAGGGTGGTCCTGCCCAGAAGGCCTCAGAGACACCAACCCCTAGCTGCAGTCCCAGAACGAGCCCACCTTCAAAAATGCTTGCCCAAGTCACTTCCAGATTGCCCGCACAAATGTGCAGAGCACTGGCTGGACCCTCTGTCCCCAGTGCCAAAAAAGGCAGAGGGCAGTCCCGCCCAGTAGTGCTCATAGACAAGAGCCCATAGCTGCAGCCCCAGAATGAGCCAACCTGCAAAGATGCTTGCCCAAGTGACTTCCGGGACGCCCGCCCAAATGTGCAGAGCACTGGCTGACCCTCTGGCCCCAGCACCAAAGAAAGTAGAAGGGTGGTCCCGCACAGAAGTCCTCAGAGACACGACACCCTAGCTGCAGCCCCAGAACAAGACCATGTGCAAAGATGATTGCACAAATGACTTCTGGGCTGCCCGCCCAATGGTGCAGAACACTGGCCCAAAACTCTGGCCCCAGCACCAAAAAAAGGCGAAGGGCGGTCCCACCCAGAAGTCCTCAGAGACACGAGCCCCTAGCTGCAGCCCGAGAATGAGCCCACCTGCAAAGACGCTTGCCCAAGAGACTTCCGGGGTGCCCGCCCAAAGGTGCAGAGCAATGGCTGGACCCTCTGGCCCCAGCGCCAAGGAAAAGCGAAGGGTGGTCCCGCACAGAAGTCTTCAGAGAAACGTTCCCCTAGCTGCAGCCCCAGAATGAGCCCACCTGCAAAGATGCTTGTCCAAATGACTACCGGCCTGCCCGCCCAATGGTGCAGAGCACTGGCCCAAAACTCTGTCCATGGCCCCAAAAGAAGGTGAAGGGCGGTCCCACCCAGAAGTCCTCAGGGACACAACCCCCTAGCTGCAGCCCCAGAACAAGCCCACCTGCAAAGATGCTTGCCCAAGTGACTTCTGGGCTGCCCGCCCAAAGGTGCAGAGCACTGGCCCCACCTTCTGGCCCTGGCACCAAAGAAAGGCAAAGGGCGGTAATGCCCAGAAGTCCTCAGAGACATGACTCACTAGCTGCAGCATCAGAATGAGCCAACCTGCAAAGATACTTGCCCAAATGAATTCCGGGCTGCCTGCCCAAAGGTGCAGAGCACTGGCCTGACCCTCTGGCCTCAGCACCAAAAAAGGCGAAGGGTGGTCCTGCCCAGAAGTCCTCAGAGACACGACACCCTACCTGCAGTCACAGAATGAGCCCACCTGCAAAGATGCTTGCCCAAGTGACTTCCAGGCAGCCTGCCCAAAGTTGCAGAGCACTGGCCCGACCCTTTGCCCCCAGCTCCAAAAAAGGCAAAGAGCGGTCCCGCCCAGTAGTCCTCAGAGACAAGACCCCCTAGCTGCAGCCCAAGAATGAGCCCACCTGCAAACATGATTCCCCAAGTGACATCTGGGCTGCCAGCCCAAATGTGCAGAGCACTGGCCTGACACTCTGGCACCAGCGCCAAAGAAAGGCAAAGGGCGTTCCTGCCCAGAAGTCTTCAGAGACACGACCCCCTACCGGAAGCCCCAGAACGAGCCCACATGCAAAGATGCTTGCCCAAGTGACTCCCGGGCTGCCCTCCCAAAGGTGCAGAGCACTGGCCCGACCCTCTGGCCCCAGCGCCAAAAAAAGGCAAAGTGTGGTCCTGCACAGAAGTCCTCAGAGACATGAACTCCTATCTACAGCCCCAGAGTGAGCCCACCTGCAATGATGCTTGCCCAAGTGACTTCTGGGCCTCCCATACAAAGGTGCATACCACTGGCCAGACCCTCTGGCCCCAGCACCAAAGAAAGTCGAAGGGTGGTCCTGCACAGAAGTCCTTAGAGACACGACTCCCTAGCTACAGCCACAGAATGAGCCCGCCTGCAATGATGCTTGACCAAATGACTTCCGGGCTGCCCGTCCAATGGTGCAGAGCACTGGCATGACACTCTGGCCCCGAGGCGAAGAAAGGCGAAGAGCAGTCCAGCTCAGAAGTCCTCAGGGACACGACCCCCTAGCTCCAGACCCAGAACAAGCCCACCTGCAAAATGCTTGCCCAATTGACTTCCGGGCTACCCGCCCAAAGGTGCAGAGTACTGGCCCGAACTTCTGGCCCCAGTGCCAAAGAAAGGCTAAGGGCGGACCCGCCCAGAAATCCTCAGAGACACGAAGAACTAGCTGCACACCCAGAACGAGCCCATCTGCAAAGATGCTTGCCCAAATGAGTTCCGGGCTGCCCACCCAAAGGTGCAGAGCACTGGTACGACCCTCTGGATCCAGCTCCAAAGAAAGGTGAAGGGCGTTCCCACCCAGAAGTCCTCAGAGACACGACCCCTTAGCTGCAGCCCCAGAACAAGCCCACCTGCAAAGATGCTTGCCCAAGTGACTTCCTGGCTGCCCGCCCAATGGTGCAGAGCAATGGCACAAAACTCTGGCCCTGGACCCAAAGGAAGGTGAAGGGCAGTCCCGCCCAGAAGTCCTCAGAGACACAACCCCCTAGCTGCAGCCCCAGAACAAGCCCTCCTGCAAAGATCCTTGCCCAAGTTACTTCCGGGCTGCCCGCCCAAAGGGGCCAAGCAGTGGCCCAACCCTCATGCACCAGTGTCAAAGAAAGGGGAAGGGCGGTCCTGACCAGAAGTCCTCAGAGACACGACCTCCTAGCTCGAACCACAGAACGAGCCCACCTGCAAAGATGCTTGCCCAAGTGACTTCCGGGATGCACACACAAAGGTGCAGAGCATTGGCCTGAACCTCTGGCCCCAGCGCCAAAGAAAGGTGAAGGGTGGTCCTGCACAGAAGTCCTCAGAGACACGACCCCCTCACTGCAGCCCAAGAATGAGTGCACCTGCAAAGATGCTTGCCCAAGTGACTTCCAGGCTGCCCACCCAAAGGTGCAGAGCACTGGCCTGACCCTCAGGCCCCAGCTCCAAAGAAAGGCGAAGGGCGGTCCCAACCAGAAGTCTTCAGATACACGACCCCCTAGCTGGAGCTCCAGAACGAGCCCACCTGCAAAGATGATTGTCCAAGTGACATCTGGGCTGCCCACCCAAAGGTGCAGAGCACTGCCACGATATTCTGGCCCCGGCGCCAAAGAAAGGCTAAGGGTGGTCCCACCCAGAAGTCCTCAGAGACACGACCCACTAGCTGCAGTCCCAGAACGAGCCCACCTGCAAAGATGCTTGCCCAATTGACTTCCAGGCTGCCCGCCCAAAGGGGCAGAGTACTGGCACGACCCTCTGGACCCGGCTCCAAAGAAAGGCAAAGGGTGGTCCTGACCAGAAGTCCTCAGAGACACGACCACATAGCTTCAGCCCCAGAATGAGCCCACCTGCAAAGATGCTTGCCCAAGTGAATACCGGGCTGCCTGCCCAAATGTCCAGAGCACTGGCCGACCCTCTGGCCTCTGCGCCAAAGAAAGTTGAAGGGTGGTCTTGCACAGAAGTCCTCAAAGACACGAACCCCTAGCTGCAGCCCCAGAAAGAGCCCACCTACAAAGATGCTTGCCCAAGTGACTTGCGGGCTGCCCGCCCAAAAGTGCAGAGCACTGGCCCGACCCTGTGGCCCCAGCTCCAAAGAAATGTGAAAGGCGGTCACGCCCAGAAGTCCTCAGAGACACGACACACTAGCTGCAGCCACAGTATGAGCCCACCTGCAAACATGCTTGCCCAAGTGACTTCCGGGCCACCCGCCCAAATGTGCCGAGCACTGGCCTGACCCTCTGGCCCCAGTGCCAAAGAAAGGCAAAGTGTGGTCCCGCACAGAAGTCCTCAGAGACATGACCTCCTATCTGCAGCCCCAGAACAGAATGAGCCCACCTGCAAAGATGCTTACCCAAGTGAATTCCAGGCCGCCCATCCAAAGTTGTAGAGCTCTGGCCAGACTCTCTGGCCACAGCGCCAAAGAGAGTCAAAGGGTGGTCCTGCACAGAAGTCCTTAGAGACACGAACCCCTAGCTGCAGCCACAGAATGAGCCCATCTACAAAAATGCTTGCCCAAGTGACTTCCAGGCTGCCCGCCCAATGGTGCAGAGCACTGGCATGACAATCTGGCCCCGAGGCGAAGAAAGGAGAAGGGCAGTCACACCCAGAAGTCGTCAGAGACATGACCCCCTAGCTGCAGCCCCAGAATGAGCCCACCAGCAAAGATGCTTGCCCAAGTGACTTCCGGGTTCCCCGCCCAAATGTGCAGAGCACTGGCCCAAAACACTGGCCCCAGCACCAAAGAAAGGCGAAGGGCGGTCCTGCCCAGCAGTCCTCAGGAACACGACCCCCTAGCTGCAGCCACAGAACAAGCCCACCTGCAAAGATGCTTGCCCAGTTGACTTCTGCGCTGCCCGCCCAAAGGTGCAGAGCACTGACCCAACCCTCTGGCCCCAGTGACAAAGAAAGGGGAAGGGTGGTCCTGCACAGAAGTCCTCAGAGACACGACCCCCTAGCTGCAGCCCCAGAATGAGCCTACCTGTAAAGATGCTTGCCCAAGTGACTTCCGGGCCGCCCACCAAAATGTGCAGAGTACTGGCCCAACCTTCTGGCCCCAATGCCAAAGAAACTCGAAGGGTGGTTCTGTACAGAAATCCTCAGAGACACGACCCCCTAGCTGCAGCCTCAGAACGAGTGCACCTGCAAAGATCATTGCACAAGTGACTTCCGGGCTGCACGCCAAATGGTGCAGAGCACTGGCCTGACACTCTGGCCCTGCCACCAAAGAAAGGTGAAGGGCGGTCACACCCAGATGCCCTCAGATACACAACCCCCTAGCTGCAGCCCCATAACGAGCCCACCTGCAGAGACACTTGCCCAAGTGACTTCCAGGCTGCCTGTCCAATGGTGCAGAGGAATGGCCTGACGCTCGGGCCCCAGCTCCAAAGAAAGGTGAAGGGTGTTCCCACACAGACATCCTCAGAGACATGACACCCTAGCTGAAGTCCCAGAACTAGCCCACGTGCAAAGATGCTTGCCCAAGTGAATTCCGGGCTGCTTGCCCAATGGTGCAGAGAACTGGCCCAAAATTCTGGCCCCGGCACCAAAGAAAGGTGAAGGGTGGTCCCGCCCAGAAGTCCTCAGAGACACGACCCCCTACCTGAAGCCCCAGAACGAGCCCACGTACAAAGATGCTTGCCCAAGTGAATTCCGGGCTGCCCACCCAAAGGTGCAGAGCACTGGCCCAACCCGCTGGTCCCAGCACCAAAGAAAGGCAAAGTGTGGTCCTGCACAGAAGTCCTCAGAGACATGACCTCTTTCTGCAGCCCCAGAATGAGCCTGCCTGCAGAGATGCTTGCCCAAGTGACTTCCGGGCTGCCCGCCCAATGATGCAGAGCACTGGCATGACAATCTGGCCCCGAGGCAAAGAAAGGAGAAGGACAGTCCCGCCCAGAAGTCCTCACAGACACTACCCACTAGCTGCAGCCCCAGAAAGAGCCCACCTGCAAAGATGCTTGCCCAAGTGACTTCCGGGCTGCCCACCCAAAGGTGTAGAGCACTGGCCCGACCTTCTGGCTCCAGCGCCAAAGAAAAGCTAAGGGCAGTCCTGCCCAGAAGTCCTCAGAGACAGGACCCAGTAGCTGCAGCCCCAGAACGAGTCCTCCTGCAAAGATTCTGCCCAAGTGACTTCCGGGCTGCCCACCCAAAGGTGCAGAGCACTGGCACGACCCTCTGACCCCGGCTCCAATGAAAGGCAAAGGGCGGTCCCGCCCAGAAATCCCCAGAGACACGACCCACTAGCTGCAGAGCCAGAACGAGGCCACCTGCAAAGATGCTTGTCCAAGTGACTTCCGTGCTGCACGCCCAAAGGTGCAGAGCACTGGCCCGACCCTCTAGCCCCAGCTCCAAAGAATGGTGAAGGGTGGTCCTGCACAGAAGTCCTCAGAGACACGACCCCCTAACTGAAGCCACAGAATGAGCCCACATGCAAAGATGCTTGCACAAGTAACTTCAGGGCTTCCCGCCCAATGCTGCAGAGCACTGGCCCAAAATTCTGGCCCCAGCCCCAAAGGAAGGCGAAGGGCAGTCCCGCCCAGAAGTCCTCAGGGACACAACCATCTAGCTGTATCCCCAGAACAAGACCACCTGCAAACATGCTTGCGCAAGTTACTTCCGGACTGCGCACCCAAAAGTGCAGAACACTGTTCTGACAGTCTGGCTCCAGTGTCAAAGAAAGGGGAAGGGCGGTGCTCCCCAGAAGTACTCAGAGACACGACCCACTAGCTGCAGCCACAGAATGAGCCCACCTGCAATGGTACTTGCTCAAGTGACTTTCAGGGTGTGCGCGCAAAAGTGCAGAGCAATGGCCGGACACTCTGGCCCCATCGCCAAAGAAAGGCGAAGGGTGGTCCCGCACAGAAGTCTTCAGAGACACGACCCCCTAGCTGCAGCCCCAGAACGAGCCTACCTGCAAAGATGCTTTCCCAAGTGACTTCCGGGCTGCCTGCCCAACAGTGCAGAGCACTGGCCTGACACTCTGGCCCTGGCACCAAAGCAAGGCAAAGGGTGGTCCCGCACAGAAGTCCTCAGATACACGACCCCCTAGCTGAAGCCCCAGAACTAGCCCACCTGCAAAGATGCTTGCCCAAGTGACTTCCGGGCTGCCCGCCCAAAGGTGCAGAGCACTGGCCCGAGCTTCTGGCCCTGGTGCCAAAGAAAGGCGAAGGGGGGTCCAGCCCAGAAGTCCTCAGAGACACGACCCCCTAGCTGCAGCCCAAGAATGATCCCACCTGCAAAGATGCTTGCCCAAGTGACTTCCGGGCTGCCGGCCCAAAGGTGCAGAGCACTGGCTGGTACCTATGGCCCCAGCGCCAAAGAAAGGCGAAGGGTGGTCCCACACAGAAGTCCTCAGAGACACGAACCCCTAGCTGCAGCCCCAGAATGAGCGCACCTGCAAAGCTACTTGCCCAAGTTACTTCCGGGCTGCCCGCCCAAAGGTGCAATTACGGGCCCGAACTTCTGGCCCCAGCCCCAAAGAAAGGTGAAGGGTGGTCCCACAGAGATGTCCTCAGATACACGACTCCCTAGCTGAAGTCCCAGAAGTAGCCCACCTGCAAAGATGCTTGCCCAAGTGACTTCCGGGCTGCATGCCCAATGGTGCAGAGCACTGGCCCAAAACTCTGGCCCCGGCGCCAAAGAAAGGTGAAGGGTGGTACCGCCAATAAGTCCTCAGAGAAACGACCCCCTACCTGAAGCCCCAGAATGAGCCCACGTGCAAAGATGCTTGCCCAAGTGACTTCCGGGCTGCCCACCCAAAGGTGCCGAGCACTGGCCCGACCCTCTGGCCCTAGTGCCAAAGAAAGGCAAAGTTTGGTCCCGCACAGAAGTCCTCAGAGACATGACCTCCTATCTGCAGACCCAGAAGAGAATGAGCCCACCTGCAAAGATGCTTACCCAAGTGAATTCTGGGCCACCCATCCAAAGTTGTAGAGCTCTGGCCAGACTCTCTGGCCACAGCGCCAAGAGAGTCAAAGGTTGGTCCTGCACAGAAATCCTTAGAGACACGAACCCCTAGCTGCAGCCACAGAATGAGCCCACCTGCAAAAATGCTTGCCCAAGTGACTTCCGGGCCGCCCGCCCAATAGTGCAGAGCACTGGCATGACAATCTGGCCCCGAGGCGAAGAAAGGAGAAGGGCAGTCACACCCAGAAGTCGTCAGAGACACGACCCACTAGCTGCAGCCCCAGAATGAGCCCACCCACAAAGATGCTTGCCCAAGTGACTTCCGGGATGCCCGCCCAAAGGTACAGAGCACTGGCCCAAAACACTGGCCCCTGCACCAAAGAAAAGCGAAGGGCGGTCCCGCCCAGAAGTCCTCAGGAACACGACCCCCTAGCTGCAGCCACAGAACAAGCCCACCTGCAAAGATGCTTGCCCAATTGACCTCTGCACTGCCCGCCCAAAGGTGCAGAGCACTGGCCCAACCCTCTGGCCCCAGTGACAAAGAAAGGGGAAGGGTGGTCCTGCACAGAAGTCCTCAGAGACACGACCCCCTAGCTGCAGCCCCAGGATGAGCCTACCTGTAAAGATGCTTGCCCAAGTGACTTCCGGGCCGCCCACCAAAATGTGCAGAGTACTGGCCCGACCTTCTGGCCCCAATGCCAAAGAAACTCGAAGGGTGGTTCCGTACAGAAATCCTCAGAGACATGACCCCCTAACTGCAGCCTCAGAACGAGCACACCTGCAAAGATCATTGCACAAGTGACTTCCGGGCTGCACGCCAAATGGTGCAGAGCACTGGCCTGACACTCTGGCCCTGCCACCAAAGAAAGGCGAAGGGCGGTCCTGCCCAGATGCCCTCAGATACACAACCCCCTAGTTGCAGCCCCATAACGAGCCCACCTGCAGAGACACTTGCCCAAGTGACTTCCAGGCTGCCTGTCCAATGGTGCGGAGCAATGGCCTGAACATCTGGCCCCACCGCCAAATAAATGGTGCAGAGCACTGGCCCGACCTTCTGGCACTGGCGCCAAAGAAAGGCTAAGGGCGGTCCTGCCCAGAAGTCCTCAGAGAAAAGACCCACTAGCTGCAGCCCCAGAACGAGTCCACCTGCAAAGATTCTTGCCCAAGTGACTTCCGGGTTGCGCGCCCAAAGGTGCAGAGCACTTGCACGACCCTCTTGCCCCGGCTCCAAAGAAAGGTGATGGGCAGTCCCACCCAGAAGTCCTCAGGGATACGACCCACTTGCTGCAGCCCCAAAACGAGCCCACCTGCAAAGATGCTTGTCCAAGTGACTTCTGGCCTGCCCGCACAAAGGGGCAGTGCACTGGCCCGACCCTCTCACCCCAGCACCAAAGAAAGGCAAAGGGTGGTCCCGCAGAGAAGTCTTCAGAGACACACCCCCTAGCTGCAGCCCCAGAATGAGCCCACCTTCAAAGATGCTTGAACAAGTGACTTCCAGGCTGCCCGCCCAAAGGTGCTTAGCAGTGGAACAACCCTCCTGCCCCAGCTCCCAAGAAAGGCAAATGGCAGTCCCGCCCAGAATTCCTCAGAGAAACGAACCCCTAGCTGCAGGCCCAGAATGAGCCCACCTGCAAAGATGCTTGCCCAAGTGACTTCCGGGCAGCATGCCCAAAGGTGCAGAGCACTGGCCCGACCCTCTGGCCCCAGCACCAAAAAAGGTGAAGGATGGTCCCGACCAGAAGTCCTCCGAACATGACCCCCTAGCTGCAGCCCAAGACTGAGCCCTCCTGCAAAGATGCTTGCCCAAGTGACTTCCGGGCAGCCCTTCCAAAGGTGCAGAGCACTGGCCCGACCCTCTGGCCCCAGTGCCAAATAAAGGTGAAGGGTGGTCCCGCACAGAAGTCCTCAGAGACATGACCCCCTAGCTGCAGCCGAGAATGAGCCCACCTGCAAAGATGCTTGCCCAAGTGACTTCCAGGGTGCCCGCGCAAAGGTGCAGAGCACTGGGGCAAAACACTGGCCCCGGCACCAAAGAAAGGTGAAGGGCAGTCCCGCCCCAAAGTCCTCAGGAACACGATGCCCTAGCTGCAGCCCCGGAACAAGCCCACCTGCAAAGATGCTTGCCCAATTGACTTCCGGGCTGCCTGCCCAAAGGTGCAGAGCACTGGCCCAACCCTCTGGCCCCAGTGCCAAAGAAAGGGGAAGGGTCGTCCTGCCCAGAAGTCCTCATTGACATGACCCCCTAGCTGCAGTCCCAGATTGAGCCCACCTGCAAAGATGCTTGCCCAAGTGACTTCTGGGCCGCCCACCAAAATGCGCAGAATACTGGCCCTACCTTCTGGCCCCATTGCCAAAGAAAGTTGAAGGGTGGTGCTGTACAGAAATCCTCAGAGACACGACCCCCTAGCTACAGCCTCAGAATGAGGGCACCTGCAAAGATCATTGCGCAAGTGAATTCCGGGAAGCCCGCCCAATGGTGCAGAGCACTGGCCCGACACTCTGGCCCTGGCAGCAAAGAAAGGCAAAGGGTGTTCCCACCCAGATGTCCTCAGATACACGACCCCCTAGCTGCAGCCCCATAACGAGCCCACCTGCAAAGAAACTTGCCCAAGTGCCTTCCGGGCTGCCAGCCCAAATGGGAAGAGCACTGGCCCAACATTCTGGCCCTGGCACCAAAGAAAGGCGAAGGGCAGTCCCGCCCAGATGTCCTCAGATACACGACCCCCTAGCTGCATCCCCATAACGAGCCCACCGGCAAAGATGCTTGCCCAAGTGACTTCCAGGCTGCCCGCCAAATGGTGCAGAGCACTGGCCTGAACATCTGGCCCCAGCGCCAAAGAAAGGCGAAGGGTGGACCCGCACAGAAATCCTCAGTGAAACGACCCACTAGCTGCAGCCCCAGAATGAGACCACCTGCAAAGATGCTTGCCCAAGTGACTTCCAGGCTGCCAGCCCAATGGTGCAGAGCACCGGCCCAACACTCTGGCCCCGGCAACAAAGAAAGAAGAAGGGCGGTCTCACCCAGAAGTCCTCAGAGACACGACCCCCTAGCTGCAGCCCGAGAATGAGTCCACCTGCAAAGATGCTTGCCCATGTGACTTCCTGGATGCCCGCCTAAAGGTGCAGAGCACTGACCCGACCTTCTGGCCCTGGGGCCAAAGAAAGGCAAAGGGCAATCCCGCCCAGAAATCCTCAGAGACACGACGCCCTAGCTGCAGCCCAAGAATGAGCCCACCTGCAAAGATGCTTGCTTAAGTGACTTCCGCATTTCCCGCCCAAACGTGCAGAGTACTGGCCTGACCCTCTGGCCCCAGCGCCAAAGAAAGGAAAAGGGTGATCCCACACAGAAGTCCTCAGAGACACAATCCCCTAGATGGAGACCCAGAACTAGCCCAATTGCAAAGAAGCTTGCCCAAGTGACTTCCAGGCTGCCCGCCCAATGGTGCAGAGCACTGGCCCAACACTCTGGCCCCGGAGCCAAGGAAAGGCAAAGGGCAGTCCCCCCAGAACTCCTCAGAGACACGACCACCTAGCTGCAGCCCAAAATGAGCCCACCTGCAACGATGCTTGTCCAAGTGATTTCCTGGCTGCCCGCCCAAATTTGCAGAGCACTGGCCCAACGCTCTGGCCCCGACACCAACGAAATTTGAAGGGTGGTCCCGACCAGAAGTCCGCAGAGACACGACCCCCTAGCTGCAGCCCCAGAACGAGCCCACCTGCAAAGATGCTTGCCCAAGTGACTTCTGGGCTGCCCGCCTAAAGGTGCAGAGCAGTGGCCGGACCCTCCTGCACCGACGCGAAAGAACGGCGAAGGGTGGTCCCGCCCAGAAGTCCTCAGAGACACGACCCTCTAGCTGCAGCCACAGCACAGGCCCACCTGCAAAGATGCTTGCCCAAGTGACTTCTGGGCTGCCTGCACAAAGGTGCAGAGCACTGGCACGAACCTGTGGCCATAGCGTTAAGAAAGTCGAAGGGTGGTCCCGCACAGAAGTCCTTAGAGACACGAACCCCTAGCTGCAGTCACAGAATGAGCCCACCTGCAAAGATGCTTGCCCAAGTGACTTCCGGGCTGCCTGCGCAATGGTGCAGAGCACTGGCATGACCATCTGGTCCCTAGCCGATGAAAGCTGAAGGGCAGTCCCGCCCAGAAGTCCTCACAGACACGACCCACAAGCTACAGCCCCAGAACGAGCCCACCTGCAAAGATGTTTGCCCAAGTGACTTCCGGGCTGCCTGCCCAAAGGTGGAAAGCACTGGCCCGACATTCTGGCCCCGGCGCCAAAGAAAGGCTAAGGGTGGTCCTGCGCAGAAGTCCTCATAGACAGGACCCAATAGCTGCAGCCCCAGGACGAGTCCACCTGCAAAGATTCTTGCCAGAGTGACTTCCGGGCTGCCCGCCCAAAGGTGCAGAGCACTGGCACGAAGCTCTGGCCCCACTCCAAAGAAAGTCGAAAGGCGGTCCCGCCCAGAAGTCCTCAGAGACACGACCCACTAGCTGAAGGCCCAGAACGAGCCCACCTGCAATGATGCTTGCCCAAGTGACTTCCGGGCTGCCCGCCCAAATGTGCAGAGCAGTGGACCGACCCTCTGGCCCCAGCTCCAAAGAACGGTGAAACGTGGTCCTGCACAGAAGTCCTCAGAGACACGACCCCCTAAATGAAGTCACAGAATGAGCCCACCTGCAAAGATTCTTGCACAAGTGACTTCCAGGCTGCCCGCCCAATGGTGCAGAGCACTGGCCCAAAACTCTGGCCGCAGCCCCAAAGGAAGGTGAAGGGCGGTCCCGCCCAGAAATCCTCAGGGACACAACCCCCTAGCTGCAGCCCCAGAACAAGTCCACCTGCAAACATGCTTGCCCAAGCTACTTCCGGGCTGCCCACCCAAAGGTGAAGAGCACTGGCACAACCCTCTGGCTCCAGCGACAAAGAAAGGGGAAGAGTGGTCCTGCACAGAAGTCCTCAGAGAAACGACCCACTAGCTGCAGCCACAGAATGAGCCTACCTGCAAAGATGCTTGCCCAAGTTACTTCCAGGCCGTCAGCACAAATGTGAAGAGCACTGGCCAACCCTCTGGCCCCAGCACCAAAGAATGTTGAAGGGTGGTCCTGCACAGAAGTCCTCAGAGACACGACCCCCTAGCTGCAGCCCCAGTACGAGAACAACTGCAAAGATGATTGTGCAAGTGACTTCCAGGCTGCCGGCCCAATGGTGCAGAGCACTTGCCCGACACTCTTCCCCCAGCACCAAAGAAAGGCAAAGGGTGGTCCCACGCAGAAGTCCTCAGAGACACGAGCCCCTAGCTGTAGCCCCAGAATGGGCCCATCTGCAAAGACGCTTGCCCAAGTGACTTCCGCGGTGCCCGCCCAAAGGTGCAGAGCAATGGCCGGACCCTCTGGCCCCAGTACCAAAGAAAGGCGAAGGGTGGTCCCACCCACAAGTCCTCAGAGACACAAGCCCCTAGATGCAGCCCTAGAATAAGCCCACCTGCAAAGATGCTTGCCCAAGTGACTTCCAGGCTGCCCGCACAATGGTGCAGAGCACTGGCATGACACTCTTTTCCCAGCACCAAAGAAAGGTGAAGGGTTGTCCCACACAGAATTCTTCAGAGACATGACCCCTAGCTGAATCCCCAGAATGAGCCCACCTGCAAAGATGTTTGCCCAAGTGACTTCCAGGCTGCCTGCCCAAGGTGCAGACAACTGGCCCGACCTTCTGGCCCTGGCAGCAAAGAAAGGCAAAGGGCGGTCCCACCCAAAAATCCTCAGATACACGACCCCCTAGCTGAAGCCCCAGAACGAGGCCACCTGCAAAGATTCTTGCCCAAGTGACTTCCGGGCTGCCTGCCCAAGTGTGCAGACAACTGGCCCGACCTTCTGGCCCCGGCAGCAAAGAAAGGTGAAGGGCGGTCCCGCCCAGAAGTCCTCAGATACACGACCCACTAGCTGCAGCCCCAGAATGAGCCCATCCGCAAAGAAGCTTGCCCAAATGCCTTCCAGGCTGCCCGCCCAATGGTGCAGAGCACTGGGCCAACATGTTGGCCCCAGCGCCAAAGAAAGGTGAAGGGCGGTCCCGACCAGAAGTCCTCAGAGACATGACCCCTAGTTGCAGCCGCAAAACGAGCCCAACTGCAAAGATGCTTGACCAAGTGACTTCCGGGCTGCCTGCCCAAAGGTGCAGAGCACTGGCCCGACCTTATGGCCCCAGCACCAAAGAAAGGTGAAGGGTGGTCCTGCCCAGAAGTCCTCAGAGACACGACACACTAGCTGCAGCCCCAGAATTAGTCCATCTGCCAAGAAGCTTGCTGAAGTGACTTCTGGGCGGCCCGCCCAATAGTGCAGAGCAGTGGCCTGAGACTCTGGCCCCAGCACCAAAGAAAGGCAAAGGGCCGTCCCACCCAGAAGTCCTCAGAGACACGAGCCCCTAGCTGCAGCCCCAAAATGAGCCCACCTGCAAAGATGCTTGCCCAAGTGACTTCCAGGGTGCCCGCCCAAAGGTGCAGAGCAATGGTCGGACACTCTGGCCCCAGCACCAAAGAAAGGTGAAGGGTGGTCCCGCAAAGAAGTCTTCAGAGGCACGACCCCCTAGCTGCATCCCCAGAACGAGCCCACCTGCAAATATGCTTGCCCAAGTGATTTCCGGGCTGCCTGCCCAATGGTGCAGAGCACTGGCCAGGCACACTGGCCCCAGCACCAAAGAAAGGCAAAGGGCGTTCCCGCCCAGAAGTCCTCAGATACACGACCCCCTAGCTGAAGCCCCAGAACGAGCCCACCTGCAAAGATGCTTGCCCAAGTGAATTCCGGGTTGCCCGCCCAAATGTGCAGGGCACTGGCCCAAACTTCTGTCCCCAGCACCAAAGAAAGTCGAAGGGCAGTCCTGCCTAGACGTCCTCAGAGACACGATCCACTAGCTGCAGCCCCAGAATGAGCCCACCTGCAAAGAAGCTTGCCCAAGTGACTTCCGGGCTGGCCACCCAATTGTGCAGAACACTGGGCCGACACGTTGTCCCTAGCGCCAAAGAAAGGCGAAGGGCGGTCCCGACCAGAAGTCCTCAGAGACATGACCCACTAGCTGCAGCCCCAGAATGAGCCCACCTGCAAAGATGTTTGCCCAATTGACTTCCGGGCTGCCCGCCCAAAGGTGCACAGCACTGGCCCAAACCTCTGGCCCCAGTACCAAAGAAAGGTGAAGGGTCGTCCTGCACAGAAGTCCTCAGAGACACTACCACCTAGCTGCAGCCCCAGAATGAGCCCAACTGCAAAGATGCTTTCCCATGTGACTTCCGGGCTGCCCGCCCAAAGTGCAGAGAAATGGCTGGACCATCTGGCCCCAGCGCCAAAGAAAGGCGAAGGGTGGTGCCGCACAGAAGTCCTCAGATACACAACCCCCTAGCTGCAGCCCCAGAACAACCCACCTGCAAAGATGCTTGGTCAAGTGACTTCTGGGCTGTCCACCCAAAGGTGCAGAGCACTGGCCCGAACATCTGGCCCCAGCGCCAAAGTAAGGCGAAGGGTGGTTCTGCACAGAAGTCCTGAGAAACATGACCCCCTAGCTGCAGCCCCAGCATGAGCGCACCTGCAAAGATGCTTGCCCCAGTGACTTCCAGGCAGCCCACCAAAAGGTGCAGAGTACTGGCCCGACCCACTGGCCCCGGCGCCAAAGAAAGGCAAAGTGTGGTCCTGCACAGAAGTCCTCAGAGACATGACCTCCTATCTGCAGCCCCAGAATGAGCCCACCTGCAAAGATGCTTGCCCAAGTGACTTCCGGGCTGCCCGCCCAAAGATGCAGAGCACTGGCCCGACCCTCTGGCCCCAGCTCCAAAGAAAGGTGAAGGGTGGTCCCGCACAGACGTCCTCAGAGACACGACCCATTAGCTGAAGTCCCAGAACTAGCCCACCTGCAAAGATGCTTGCCCAAGTGACTTCCGGGCTGCTTGCCCAATGGTGCAGAGCACTGGCCCAAAACTCTTGCCCCGGCGCCAAAGAAAGGTGAATAACAGACCCGCCCAGAAGTCCTCAGAGACACGACCCCCTACCTAAAGCCCCAGAACGAACCCACGTGCAAAGATGCTTGCCCAAGTAATTTCCTGACTGCCCACCCAAAGGTGCAGAGTACTGGCCCGAACCTCTGGCCCCAGCGCCAAAGAAAGGCAAAGTGTGGTCTTGCACAGAAGTCCTCAGAGACATGACCTCCTATCTGCAGCCCCAGAATGAGCCCACCTGCAAAGATGCTTGCCCAAGTGACTTCCGGTCAGTGATCCAAAGGTGTAGAGAACTGGCAAGACCCTCTGGTCACAGCGCCAAAGAAAGTCGAAGAGTGGTCCTGCACAGAAGTCCTTAGAGACACGACCCCCTAGCTGCAGCCACAGAACGAGCCTACCTGCAAAGATGCTTGCACAAGTGACTTCCGGGCTGCCCGCCCAATGGTGCAGAGCACTGGCATGACAATCTGGCCCCAAGGCGAAGAAAGGCAAAGGGCAGTCCCGCCCAGAAGTCCACAGAGACACATCCTACTAGCCGCAGCCCCAGAATGAGCCCACCTGCAAAGATGCTTGCCCAATTGACTTCCAGGCTGCCCGCCCAAAGGTGCAGAGCCCTGGCCCGAGCTTCTTGCCCAAGCGCCAAAAAAGGCTAAGGGCAGTCTCACCCAGAAGTCCTCAGAGATACAACACACTACCTGCAGCCCCAGAATGAGCCCACCTGCAAAGATGCTTGCCAAAGTGACTTCCAGGATGCCCGCCCAAAGGTGCAGAGCACTGGCATACCCTCTGGTCCTGGCTCCAAAGAAAGGCAAAGAGTGGTCCCGCCCAGAATTCCTCAGAGACACGACCCCCTTGCTGCAGATACAGAATGAGCAGACCTGCAAAGATGCTTGCCCAAGTGATTTCCGGGCTGCCTGCCCAAAGGTGCAGAGCACTGGCCCGATTCTCTGGCCCCAGCTCCAAAGAAAGGCGAAGGGTGGCCCGACAGAGAAGTCCTCAGAGACAAGACCCCCTAAGTGAAGCCACAGAACGAGACCACCTGCAAAGATGCTTGCACAAGTGACTTCCAGGCTTCCTGCGAATTGGTGCAGAGCACTGTCCCAAAACTCTGGCCCCGGCCCAAAAGGAAGGCGAAGGGCTGTCCCGCCCAGAAGTCCTCAGGGACACAACCCCCTAGATGCAACCCCAGAACAAGCCCACCTGCAAATATGCTTGACAAGTTACTTCCGGGCTGCCTGGCCATAGGTGAAGAGCACTGGCCCGACCCTCTGGCTCCAGCACCAAAGAAAGGGAAAGGGTGGTCCTGCCCAGAAGTCTTCAGAAAAACGACCCACTAGCTGCAGCCCCAGAATGAGCCCACCTGCAAAGATGCTTGCCCAAGTGACTTCCGGGCCGCCCACCCAAATGTGCAGAGCACTGGCCGACCCTCTGGCCCCAGCGCCAAAGAATGTTGAAGGGTGGTCCCTCACAGAAGTCCTCAGAGACATGACCCCCTAGCTGCAGCCCCAGAACGGGAACACCTGCAAAGATGATTGTGCAAGTGACTTCCAGGCTGCCTGCCCAATGGTGCAGAGCACTGGACCGACACTCTGGCCCCACCACCAAAGAAAGGCGAAGGGCGGTCCCACCCAGAAGTCCACAGAGACACGAGTCCCTAGCTGCAGCCCCAGAATGAGCTCACCTGTAAAGATGCTTGCCCAAGTGACTTCCGGGCTGCCCTCCCAAAGGTGCAGAGCAATGGCTGGACCCTCTCGCCCCAGCACCAAAGAAATGCAAAGGGTGGTCCCGCACAGAAGTCTTCAGAGACAAGACTCCCTAGCTGCAGCCCCAGAACAAGCCCACATGCAAAGATGCTTGCCAAAGTGACTTCCGGCTGCCCACCCAATGGTGCAGAGCATTGGCCCGAGACTAAGACCCCTGCGCCAAAGAAAGGCAAAGGGCCGTCCCGCCCCGAAGTCCTCAGATACACGACCCCCTAGCTGAAGCCCCAGAACGAACCCACCTGCAAAGATGCTTGCCCAAGTGACTTCCGGGCTGCCCGCCCAAAGGTGCAGAGCACTGCCCAGACCTTCTGGCCCCGGAACCAAAGAAAGGCGAAGGGCAGTCCCACCCAGAAGTCATCAGAGACACGAACCCCTAGCTGCAGCCCCGGAAGGAGCCCAGCTCCACAGGGATTTGTCCAATTGACTTCCGGGCAGCATGCGCAAAGGTGCAGAGCACTGGCCCGACCCTCTGGCCCCAGCACCAAAAAAGGCAAACGGTGGTCCTGCACAGAAGTCCTCAGAGACACGACCACCTAGGTGCAGCCCAAGATCAAGCCCAACTGCAAAGATGTTTGCCCAAGTGACTTCCGCGCAGCCCGCCCAAAGGTGCAGAGCACTGGCCCGACAATCTGGCCCCAGCGCCAAAGAAAAGTGAAGGGTGGTCCCGCACAGAAGTCCTCAGAGACACGACCCCCTAGCTGCAGCCCCATAATGAGCCCACCTGCAAAGACGATTGCCCAAGTGACTTCTGGGCTGCCTGCCCAAACGGGCAGAACACTGGCCTGATCTTTGGCCCTGGCACCAAAGAAGGTCAAAGTGTGGTCCCCTGCAGAAGTCCTCAGAGACACGACACACTAGCTCCAGCCCCAAAATGAGCCCACCAGCAAAGAAGCTTGCCCAAATGACTTCTGGGCTGCCCACCCAAAAGTGCAGAGAACTGGCCTGACCCACTCGCCCGAGCGCCAAAGAAATGAAAAGGGTGGTCCCACACACAAGTCCTCAGAGACACGACCCCCTACCTGCAGGCCCAGAACGAACCGACCTGCAAAGATGCTTGCCCAAGTGACTTCTGGGTTGCCGCCCAAAGGTGCAGAGCACTGGCACAACCCTCTGGCCCCTTCTCCAAAGAAAGGCAAAGGGTGGTCCCAACCAGAAGTCCTCAGAGACATGACCCCCTAGCTTCAGCCCCAGAATGAGCCCACCTGCAAAGATGCTTGCCCAAGTGACTTCTGGGCTGCCTGCCCCAAGGTGCAGAGCACTGGGCCGACCCACTGTTCCGAGCTCCAAACAAAGGTGAAGAGTTGTCCTGCACAGAAGTCCTCTGAGAAACAACCCCCTAGCTGAAGTCCCAGAACTAGCCCACCTGAAAAGATGCTTGCCCAAGTGACTTCCGGGCTGCCCGCCCAATGGTCCAGAGCACTGGCCCAAAACTCTGGCCATGGCGCCAAAGTAACGTGAAGGGTGGTCCCGCCAAGAAGTCCTCAGAGACACGACCACCTAGCTGCAGCCCCAGAATGAGCACATCTGCAAAGAAGCTTGCCCAAGTGACTTACAGGCTGCCAGCCCAATTGTGCAGAGCACTGGCCCGTCCCACTGTTCCGAGCTCCAAAGAAAGGCGAAGGGCTGTCCCACACAGAAGTGCTCAGAGAAACGACCCCCTAGCTGATGTCCCAGAACTAGCCAACCTGAAAAGATGCTTGCCCAAGTGACTTCCGGTCTGCCCGCCCAAAGGTACAGAGCACTGACCCGAACCTCTGGCCCCAGCACCAAAGAAAGACGAAGGGTCGTCCCGCACAGAAGTCCTCAGAGACACGACCACATAGCTGCAGCCCCAGAATGAGCCCAACTGGAAAGATGCTTTCCCAAGTGAATTCCGGGCTGCCCGCCCAAAGTGCAGAGAAATGGCCAGACCATCTGGCCCCAGCGCCAAAGAAAGGCGAAGGGTGGAACCGCACAGAAGTCCTCAGATACACGACCCCCTAGCTGCAGGCCCAGAATGAGCGCACCTGCAAAGATGCTTGCCCAAGTGACTTCCACTCTGCCCGCCCAAAGGTGCAGAGCAGTGGCCCGACCTTCTGGCCCATGTACCAAAGAAAGGCGAAGGGCGGTCCCGCCCAGAAGTCCTCAGAGAAAAGAACCCCTAGCTGCAGCCCCAGAAAGAGCCCACCAGCAAAGACGCTTGCCCAAGTGACTCCCGGGCAGCATGCCCAAAGTTGCAGAGCACTGGCCCCACCCTCTGGCCCCAGCACCAAAAAAGGTGAAGGGTCGTCCTGCACAGAAGTCCTCAGAGAAACGACCCACTAGCTGCAGCCCCAGAACGAGCCCACCTGCAAAGATGCTTGCCCAAGTAACTTCCAGGCTGCCTGCCCAATGGTGCAGAGCACTGGCCCGACACTCTGGACCCGGTGCCAAAGAAAGGCAAAGGGCGGTTCCTCCCACAAGTCCTCAGATACACGAACCCCTAGCTGTAGCCCCAGAATGAGCCCATCTGCAAAGAAGCTTGTCCCAAGTGACTTCCAGGCTGCCCGCCCTATGGTGCAGAGCACTGGGCCAACACGTTGTCCCCAGCGCCAAAGAAAGGCGAAGGGCGGTCCCGACCAGAAGTCTTCAGAGACACGACCCCTAGCTGCAGCCGTGAAACGAGCCCACCTGCAAAGTTGTTGACCAAGTGACTTCCGGTTTGCCCGCACAAAGGTGCAGAGCAGTGGCCCAACACTCCTGCCCCGGCGCCGAAGAAAGGAAAAGGGTGATCCCACACAGAAGTCCTCAGAGACACGACCCCCTAGCTGGAGACCCAGAACTAGCCCACCTGCAAAGATGCTTGCCCAAGTGACTTCCGGTCTGCCTGCCCAATGGTGCAGATCACTGGCCCAACACACTGGCCCCGGCAACAAAGAAAGGTGAAGAGTGGTCCCACCCAGAAATCATCAGAGACACGACCCCTAGCTGCAGGCCCAGAATGAGACCACCTGCAAAGATGCTTACCAAAGTGACTTTAGAGATGCCTGCCCAAAGTTGCAGAGCACTGGCCCAACCTTCTGGCCCTGGGGCCAAAGAAACGCGAAGGGCAGTCCCGCCCAGAAGTCCTCAGAGACAAGACCCCCTAGCTGCAGCCCAAGAATGAGCCCACCTGCAAAGATGCTTGCCCATGTGACTTCCGGATTGCCTGCCCATAGGTGCAGAGTACTGGCCCAACCCTCTGGCCCCAGCGCCAAAGAAAGGAAAAGGGTGATCCCGCACAGAAGTCCTCAGAGACACGACCCCCTAGCTGGAGACCCAGAACTAGCCCACCTGCAAAGAAGCTTGCCCAAGTGACTACCAGGCTTCTGGCCCAATGGTGCAGAGAACTGGCCCGACAAACTGGCCCCGGAGCAAAGGAAAGGCGAAGGGCAGTCCCACCCAGAAGGCCTCAGAGAAACGTCCCCCTAGCTGCAGCGCAAAATGAGCCCACCTGCAAAGATGCTTGCCCAAGTGATTTCCGGCCTGCCTGTTCAAAGGTGCAGAGTACTGGCCGACCCTCTGGCCTCGGCGCCAAATAAACGTGAAGGGTGGCCCCGCCCAGAAGTCCTCAGAGACAAGACTCCCTAGCTGCAGCACCAGAATGAGCCCACCTGCAAAGATGCTTGCCCAAGTGACTTCTGGGCTGCCTGCCCAATGGTGCAGAGCACTGGCCTGAAATACTGGCCCCGCCGCCAAAGAAAGGCGAAGTACAGTCCCGCCCAGAAGTCCTCAGGAACACGACCCCCTAGCTGCAGCCCCAGAACAAGCCCACCTGCAAAGATGTTTGCCCAATTGATTTCCGGGCTGCCCGCAAATGGTGCAGAGCACTGGCCCTACACTCTGGCCCCAGTGCCAAAGAAAGGGGAAGGGTGGTCCCACCCAGAAGTCCTCAGAGACACGACCCCCTAGCTGCAGCCCCAGAACGAGCCCACATGCAAAGATGCTTGCCCATGTGACTTCCGGGCTACCTGCCCAAAGGTGCAGAGCATTGGCCCGACCTTCTGGTCCCAACACCAAAGAAAGACGAAAGGTGGTCCCACACAGAAATCCTCAGAGACACAACCCCTTAGCTGCAGCCTCACAATGAGCGCACCTGCAAAGAACATTGCGCAAGTGATTTCTGGGCTGCCGCCCAATGGTGCAGAGCACTGGCCCGACACTCTGGTCCTGGTGCAAAAGAAAGGCGAAGGGCTGTCCCGCCCAGCAGTCCTCAGATACACGAACCCCTAGCTGCAGCCCCATAATGAGCCCACCTGCAAAGACGCTTGCCCACGTGACTGCCGGGCTGCCCGCCCAAAGAGGCAGAGCACTGGCCCGACCTTTGGCCATGGTGCCAAAGATGGTCAAAGTGCGATCCTGCACAGAAGTTCTCAGAGACACGACCCACTAGAGAGAGTCCCAGGATGAGCCCACCAGCAAAGAAGCTTGCACAAGTGACTTCCGGGCTGCCCACCCAAAAGTGCAGAGAAATGGCCCGACCCTCTCGCCCCAGCGCCAAAGAAAGTAAAAGGGTGGTCCCGAACAGAAGTCCTCAGAGACACGACCCATTAGCTGCAGCCCCAGAATGAACCCACCTGCAAAGAGGCTTGCTCAAGTGACTTCCTGGCTGCATGCCCAATGGTGCAGAGCACTGGCCCGAATCTCTGGCCCCAGCACCAAAGAAAGGCGAAGGGTGGTCCCGCACAGAAGTCCTCAAAGAAACGACCCCCTAGCTGCAGCCCCAGAATGAGCCCACCTGCAAAGATGCTTTCCCAAGTGACTTCTGGGCTGCCCGCCCAATGGTGCAGAGCACTAGCCCGACACTCTGGCCCCGGAAACAAAGAAAGGCGAATGGCGGTCCCACCCAGAAGACCTCAGAGTCACGACCCCTTTGCGGCAGCCCCAGAATGAGCCCACCTGCAAAGATGCTTGCCCAAGTGACTTCCAGGATGCCTGCCCAATGGTGCAGAGTACTGGCCCGACCCTCTGGCCCCAGCGCCAAAGAAAGGCAAAGGGTGGTCGCAAACAGAAGTCCTCAGAGACACGACCCCCTAGCTGCAGCTCCAGAATGAGCGCAACTGCAAAGATGCTTGCCCAAGCGACTTCCGGGCTGCCAGCCCAAAGGCGCAGAGCACTGGCCCGACCCTCAGGCCCCAGCTCCAAAGAAAGGCAAAGGGCAGTCCAGCCCAGAAGTCCTCAGAGACACGACCCCCTAGCTGCAGCCACAGAACGGGCCCACCTGTAAAGATGCTTGCCCAAGTGACTTCCAGGCTGCCCACACAAAGTTGAAGAGCACTGGCCCGAACGTATGGCCCCAGTGCAAAAGAAAGGCTAAGGGCGGTCCCACCCAGAAGTCCTCAGAGATATGATCCCCTACGTGCAGCCCCAGAACGAGCCCACCTGCAAAGATGCTTACCCAAGTGAATTCTGGGATGCTCGCCCAAAGGTGCAGAGCACTGGAACGACTCTCTGGCCCCTTCTCCAAAGAAAGGCAAAGGGCGGACCCGACCAGAAGTCATCAGAGACACGACCCCCTAGCTTCAGCCCCAGAATGAGCCCACCTGCAAAGATGCTTGCCCAAGTGACTTCTGGACTGCCTGCCCCAAGATGCAGAGCTCTAGCCCGACCCTCTCTTCCCAGCTCCAAAAAAGGCGAAGGGTGGTCCCGCACAGAAGTCCTCAGAGACACTACCACCTAGGTAAAGTCCCAGAACTAGCCCACCTGAAAAGATCCTTGCCCAAGTGACTTTCGGGCTGCCCGCCCAATGGTCCAGAGCACTGGCCCAAAACTCTGGCCGTGTTGCCAAAGAAACGTGAAGGGTGGTCCCTCCCAGAATTCCTCAGAGACACGACCCCCTAGCTGCAGCCCCAGAATGAGCCCACCTGCAAAGATGCTTGCCCAAGTGACTTCTGGGTTGCCCACCCAAAGGTTCAGAGCTCTGGCCCGAAACTCTGGCCCCAGAGCCATAAAAGGCGAAAGGTGGTCCCGCACAGAAGTCCTCAGAGACAGGACCCCCTACCTGCAGCCCCAGAATGAGCACACTTGCAAAGATGCTTGCCCACGTGTCTTCCGGGCTGCCGCCCAAAGGTGCAGAGCACTGGCCCATCCCTCTGGCCCCAGCTCCAAAGAAAGGTGAAGGGCGGTCCCCCCCAGAAGTCCTCAGAGACACGACCCACTAGCTGCAGCCCCAGAATGAGCCCAACTGCAAATAGGATTGCCCAAGTGACTTCCAGGCTGTTCGCCCAAAGTTCAGAGAAATGGCCGGACCCTCTGGCCCCAGCGCCAAAGTAAGGCAAAGGGTGGTTCTGCACAGAAGTCCACAGAGACACGACCCCTAGCTGCAGCCGCAAAATGAGCCAACCTGCAAAGATGCTTGACCAAGTGACTTCCGGGCTGCCCGCCCAAAGGTGCAGAGCAGTGGCCCAACCCTCCTGCCCCGGCGCCAAAGAAAGTCAAAGGGCAGTCCGGCCCAGAAGTCCTCAGAGAAACGAACCCCTAGCTGCAGACCCAGAATGAGCCCACCTGCAAAGATGCTTGCCCAATTGACTTCCTGGCAGCATGCAAAAAGGTGCAGAGCACTGGACCGACCCTCTGGCCCCAGCACCAAAAAAGGTGAAGGGTGGTCCCGCACAGAAGTCCTCAGAGACATGACCCCTTAGATGCAGCCCAAGACTGAGCCCACCTGCAAAGATGCTTGCCCAAGTGACTTACGGGCAGTTCGGCCAAAGTTGCAGAGCACTGGCCTGACCCTCTGGCGCCAGTGCCAAAGAAAGGTGAAGAGTGGTCCCATAGAGAAGTCCTCAGGGACACGACCCCGGAGCTGCAGCCCCAGAATGAGCCTACCTGCAAAGATGCTTGCCCAAGTGACTTCTGGGATGCCCGCCCAAATATGCAGAGCTCTGGCCCGACCTTCTGGCCCTGGCACCGAAGAAAGGCGATGGGAGTTCGCGCCCAGAAGTCCTCAGAGCCACGACCCCCTAGCTGTAGCCCCAGAGCGAGTCCACCTGCAAAGATGCTTGCCCGAGTGACTTCCGGATTACCCGCCCAATGGTGCAGAGTACTGGCTCGACCCTCTGGACCCAGCACCAAAGAAAGGCAAAAGGTGGTCCCACACAGAAGTCCTCAGAGACACGACGCCCTAGCTGCAGCCCCAGAATGAGCGCAACTGCAAAGATGCTTGCCCAAGTGACTTCCGGGCTGCCCGCCCAAAGGTGCAGAGCACTGGCCCGACCCTCAGGCCCCAGCTCCAAAGAAAGGCGAAGGGCGGTCCCGCCTAGAAGTCCTCAAGACACGACCCCCTAGCTGCAGCCAAAGAACGAGCCCACCTGCAATGATGCTTGCCCAAGTGACTTCTGGGCTGCCCACCCAAAGGTGCAGAGCACTGGCCCGAACTTATGGCCCCGGTGCAAAAGAAAGGCTAAGGGCGGTCCCACCCAGAAGTCCTCAGAGACATGACCCCCTACCTGCAGCCCCAGAAAGATCCCACCTGTAAAGATGCTTGCCCAAGTGACTTCTGGGTTGCCAGCCCAAGTTGCAGAGCACTGGCACGGACCTCTGGCCCTTTCTCCAAAGAAAGGCAAAGGGTGGTCCCGACCAGAAGTCCTCAGAGACACGACCCCCTAGCTGAAATCCCAGAACTAGCCCACCTGAAAATATGCTTGCCCAAGTGACTTTCTGCCTGCCCGCCCAATGGTCCAGAGCACTGGCCCAAAACTCTGGCCGTGGCGCCAAAGAAACGTGGAGGGTGGTCCCGAACAGAAGTCCTCAGAGACACGACACCCTAGCTGCAGCCCCAGAACGAGCCCACCTGCAATGATGCTTGCCCAAGGGACTTCCTGGCTGCCCGCCCAAAGGTGTAGAGCACTGGCCCGAACCTCTGGCCCCAGCACCAAAGAAAGGCGAAAGGTGGCCCGCACAAAAGTGCTCAGAGATATGACCACCTAGCTGCAGCCCCAGAATGAGCCTACCTGCAAATATGCTTGCACAAGTGACTTCGGGCTGCCCGCCCAAAGGTGCAGAGCTCTGGCCCAACCTTTGGCCCCTGCGCGAAAGAAGGTCAAAGCGCGGTCCCATGCAGAAGTCCTCAGAGTCACAACCCACTAGCTGCAGCCCCAGAATGAGTCCACCTGCAAAGATGCTTGCCCAAGTGACTTCCGGGCTGCCCGCCCAAAGGTGCAGAGCATTGGCCCGAACCTCTGGCCCCAGCTCCAAAGAAAGGTGAAGGGCCGTCCCGCCCAGAAGTCCTCGGAGACACGACCCCCTACCTGAAGCCCCAGAATGAGCGCACCTGCAAAGCAGCTTGCCCAAGTGACTTCCGGGCTGCCCGCCCAATGTTGCAGAGCCCTGGGCTGAAACGTTTTCCCCAGCACCAAAGAAAGGCAAAGGGCGGTCCCGACCAGAAGTCCACGGAGACACGACCCTTAGCTGCAGCCGCAAAATGAGCCCACCTGCAAAGATGCTTGACCAAGTGACTTCCGGGCTGCCCAACCAAAGGTGCAGAGTATTGGCCCAACCCTCCCTCACCGGTGCCAAAGAAAGGCAAAGGGCGGTCCCGCCCAGAAGTGCTCAGAGAAATGAATCCCTAGCTGCAGCCCCAGAATGAGCCCACCTGCAAAGACGCTTGCCCAATTGACTTCTGGGCAGCATGCCCAAAGGTGCAGAGCACTGGCCCGACACTCTGGCCCCAGCACCAAAAAAGGTGAAGGGTGGTCCCGCACAGAAGTCCTCAGAGACATGACACCTTAGCTGCAGCCCAAGACTGAGAACACCTGCAAAGATGCTTGCCCAAGTGACTTACGGGCAGCCCGCCCAAAGTTGCAGAGCACTGGCCCGACCCTCTGGCCCCAGCGCCAAAGAAAGGCGAAGGGTGGTCCTGCACAGAAGTCCTCAGAGACACGAAGCCCTAGCTGCAGCCTCAGAATGAGCCTACCTGCAAAGAAGCTTGCCCAAGTGACTTCCGGGCTGCCTGCCCAAAGGTGCAGAGCACTGGCCCATAAAACAGGCCCCAGTGCCAAAGTAAGGTGAAGGGCGGTCCCGCCTAGAAGTCCTCAGGAACACGAATCCCTAGCTGCAGCCCGAGAACAAGCCCACCTGCAAAGATGCTTGCCCAATTGACTTCCGGGCTGCCCGCCCAAAGGTGCAGAGCACTGGCCCAACCCTCTGGCCCCAGTGCCAAAGAAAGTTGAAGGGTGGTCCTGCACAGAACTCCTCAGAGACACTACCCCCTAGCTGCAGCTCCAGAATGAGCCCATCTGCAACGATGCTTGCTCAAGTGACTTCCGGGCCGCCCACCAAAATGTGCAGAGTACTGGCCCTACCTTCTGGCCCCAACGCCAAATAAAGGCAAAGGGTGGACCCGTACAGAAATCCTCAGAGCCACGACCCCCTAGCTGCAGCCTCAGAACAAGTGCACCTGCAAAGATCATGGCGCAAGTGACTTCCAGTCTGCCCACCCAATGGTGCACATCACTGGCCCGACACTCTGGCCTTGGAACCAAAGAAAGGCGAAGGGCAGTCCCGCCCAGATGTCCTCGGATACACGATCCACTAGCTGCAGCCCCATAACGAGCCCACCTGAAAAGACACTTGCCCAAGTGACTTCCGGGCTGCCCACCCAAATGGGCAGAGCATTGGCCCGACCTTTGGCCCCGGCACGAAAGAAGGTCAAAGTGCGGTCCCGTGCAGAAGTCCTCAGAGACACGACCCACTAGCTGCAGCCCTAGAATGAGCCCACCTGCAAAGAAGCTTGCCCAAGTGACTTTCAGGCTGCCTGCGCAAAGTTGCAGAGAACTGGCCTGGACCTCTGGCCCCCGTGCCAAAGAAAGGAAAAGGGTGGTCATGCACAGAAGTCCTCAGAGACATGAACACCTAGCTGCAGCCCCAGAACGAGCCCACCTGCAAAGATGCTTGCCCAAGTGACTTCCGGGCTGCACGCCCAATGGTGCAGAGCACTGGCCCAACACTCTGGCCCCGGCACCAAAGAAAGGCGAAGGGCAGTCCCGCCCAGAAGTCCTCAGAGACAAGACCCCCTAGTTCAGCCCCAGAATGAGCTCACTGGCAAAGATGCTTGCCCAAGTGACTTTCAGGCTGCCCGCCCAATGGTGCAGAGCACTGGCCCGAACCTCTGTCCCCAGTGCCAAAGAAAGGCGAAGGGTGGTCCCAGACAGAATTCCTCAGAGAAACGACCCACTAGCTGCAGCGCCAGAATGTGACCACCTGCAAAGATGCTTGCCCAAGTGAATTCCGGGCTTCCCGCCCAATGGTGCAGAGCACTGGCCCAACACTCTGGCCCTGGCAACAAAGAAAGTTGAAGGGCGGTCCCACCCAGAATTCCTCAGAGACACGACCCCCTAGCTGCAGCCCAAGACTGAGACCACCTGCAAAGATGCTTGCCCAAGCGACTTATGGGCAGCCCGCCCAAAGTTGCAGAGCACTGGCCCGACCCTCTGGCCCCAGCGCCAAAGAAAGGCGAAGGGTGGTCCTGCACAGAAATCCTCAGAGACAAGACCCCCTAGCTGCAGCCCAAGAATGAGCCCACCTGCAAAGATGCTTGCCCAAGTGACTTCCGGATTGCCTGCCCAAAGGTGCGGAGTACTGGCCCGACCCTCTGGCCCCAGCGCCAAAGAAAGGAAAAGGGTGATCCCACACAGAAGTCCTCAGAGACACCACCCCCTAGCTGGAGACCCAGAACTAGCCCACCTGCAAAGAAGCTTGCCCAAGTGACTTCCAGGCTGCCCATCCAATGGTGCAGAGCACTGGCCCGACATTCTGACTCCAGAGCCAAGGAAAGGCGAAGGGCGTTCCCACACAGAAGTCCTCAGAGACACTACCCCCTAGCTGCAGCCCCAAATGAGCCCACCTGCATAGGTGCTTGCCCAAGTGATTTCCTGGCTGCCCGCCCAAAGGTGCAGAGCACTGGCCCAACACTCTGGCCCCGGCGCCAAAGAAACGTGAAGGGTGGTCCCACCCAGAAGTCCTCAGAGACACGACCCCCTAGCTGCAGCCCCAGAACGAGCCCACCTGCAAAGATGCTTGCCCAATTGACTTCCAGGCTGCCTGCCCAAATGTGCAGAGCACTGACCCGACCTTTTGGCCCGGGCGCCGAAGAAAGACTAAGGGCGGTCCCACCCAGAAGTCCTCAGAGACATGACCCGCTAGCTGCAGCCCCAGAACGAGCCCACCTGCAAAGATGCTTGCCCAAGTGACTTCTGGGCTTCCTGCCCAAAGGTGCAGAGCACTGGCACGACCCTCTGGCCCCGGCTTCAAAGAAAGGCGAAGGGCTTCCCAACCAGAATTCCTCAGAGACACGAAGCCCTAGCTGCAGCCCCAGAATGAGCCCACTTGCAAAGATGCTTGCTCAAGTGTCTTCCAGGCTGCACGCCCAAAGGTGCAAAGCACTGGCCTGACCCTCTGGCCCCAGCTCCAAAGAAAGGCAAAGCGTGGTCCCGCACAGAAGTCCTCAGAGACACGACCCCCTACCCGAAGCTACAGAATGAGCCCACCTGCAAAGATGCTTGCCCAAGTGACTTCGGGACTGCCCGCCCAATGGTGCAGAGCACTGGCCCAAAACTCTGGCCCCAGCGCCAAAGAAAGGAGAATGGCAGTCCCGCCCAGAAATACTCAGGGCCACAACCCCCTAGCTGCAGCCCCAGAACAAGCCAACCTGCAAAAATGCTTTCCCAATTTACTTCCGGACTGCACTCCCAAAGTTGCCGAGCACTGGCCTGACCTTCTGGCTCCAGTGCCAAAGAAAGGGGAAGGGCATTCCTGCCCAGAAGTCCTCAGAGACACGAGCCCAAGCTGCAGCCCCAGAATGAGCCCACCTGCAAAGTAGCTTGCCCAAGTGACTTCCGGGCCAGCCCGCCCAAATGTGCAGAGCACTGGCCGACCTTCTGGCCCCAGTGCCAAAGAAAGTCGAAGGGTGGTCCCGCACAGAAGTCCTCAGAGACACAATCCCCTAGCTGCAGCCCCAGAACGAGAACACCTGCAAAGATGTTTGCGCAAGTGACTTCCGGGCTGCCCTCCCAATGGTGCAGAGCACTGGCCCGACACTCTGGCCCCAGCACCAAAAAAAGGCGAAGGGCGGTCCGGACCAGAAGTCCTCAGAGACACGAGCCCCTACCTGCAGCCACAGAATGAGCCCACCTACAAAGAATCTTGTCCAAGTGACTTCAGGGCTGCCTGCCCAAAGGTGCAGAGAACTGGCCCAGCCCTCTGGCCCCAGCGCCAAAAAAGGAAAAGGGTGGTCCTGTGCAGAAGTCCTCAGAGACACGACCCCCTAGCTGCAGTCCCAGAAAGAGCCCACCTGCAAAGTTGCTTGCCCAATTGACTTCCAGGCTGTGTGCACAATGGTGCAGAGCACTGGCCCAACACTCTGGCCCCAGCACTAAAGAAAGATGAACGGCAGTCCCGCCCAGAAATCCTCAGAGACCCGACCCCCTAGCTCAGTCCCAGAGTGAGTCCACAAGCAAAGATGCTTGCCCAAGTGACTTCCAGGCTTCCAGCCCAATGGTGCAGAGAACTGGCCCGAACATTTGGCCCCAGCGCCAAAGAAAGGCGAATGGTGGTCCCGCACAGAATTCCTCAGAGAAACAACCCCTTAACTGCAGCCCCAATATGATCCCACCTGCAAAGATGTTTGCCCAAGTGACTCCGGGCTGCCCGCCCAATGGTGCCGAGAACTGGCCCGACACTCTGGCCCTGGCAACAAAGTAAGGCGAAGGGCGGTCCCACCCAGAAGTCCTCAGAGACACGACCCCCTAGCTGCAGCCCCAGAACAAGACCACCTGCAAAGATGCTTGTCCAAGTGACTTCTGGGATGCCCGCCCAAAGGTGCAGAGCACTGGCCCGACCTTCTGGCCCCAGCGCCAAAGAAAGGAAAAGGGTGGTCCAGCACAGAAGTCCTCAGAGACACCACCCCCTAGCTGGAGACCCAGAACTAGCCCACCTCCAAAGAAGCTTGCCCAAGTGACTTCCAGGCTGCCCACCCAATGGTGCAGAGCACTTGCCTGACATTCTGGCCCCGGAGGCAAGGAAAGGCAATGGGCGGTCCCACCCAGAAATCCTCAGAGACACGATCCCCTAGCTGCAGCCCAAAATGACCCCACCTGCAAAGATGCTTGCCCAAGTGATTTCTGGGCTGCCTGCCCCATGGTGCAGAGCACTGGCCCGAACTTCTGGCCCTGGAGCCAAAGAAATTCAAAGGGCTGTCCCGCGCAGAAGTCCTCAGAGACACGACCCTCTAGCTGCAGTCCCAGAATGAGCCCCCTCGCAAAGAAGCTTGACAAAGTGACTTCCGGGCTGCCCGTCCAAAGGTGCACAGAACTGGCCCGACCCTCTGGCCCCAGTGCCAAAGAAAAGAAAAGGATGGTCCTGCACAGAAGTCCTCAGAGACACGAACCCCTAGCTGCAGCCCCAGAACAAGACCACCTGCAAAGATGCTTGTCCAAGTGACTTCCGGGATGCCCACCCAAAGGTGCAGAGCACTGGCCCGAACCTCTGGCCCCAGTGCCAAAGAAAGGAAAAGGGTGGTCCCGCACAGAAGTCCTCAGAGACACCACCCCCTAGCTGGAGACCCAGAACTAGCCCACCTCCAAAGAAGCTTGACAAGTGACTTCCAGGCTGCCCGCCCAATGGTGTAGAGCACTGGCCCGACACTCTGGCCCCAGAGCCAAGGAAAGGCAATGGGCGGTCCCACCCAGAAGTCCTCAGGGACACGACATCCTAGCTGCAGCCCAAAATGAGCCCACCTGCAAAGATGCTTGCCCAAGTGATTTCTGGGCTGCCCACCCAATGGTGCAGAGCACTCACCCGAACTTCTGGCCTTGTCGCCAAAGAAATTCAAAGGGCTGTCCCGTGAGGAGTCCTCAGAGACACGACCCACTAGCTGCAGCCCCAGAATGAGCCCACCTGCAAAGAAGCTTGCCCAAGTGACTTCCGGGCTGCCTGCCCAAAGGTGCAGAGAACTGGCCCGACACTCTGGCCCCAGTACCAAAGAAAGGAAAAGGATGGTCCCGCACAGAAGTCCTCAGAGACACGACCCCCTAGCTGCAGCCCCAGTACAAGACCACCTGCAAAGATGCTTGTCCAAGTGACTTCCGGCATGCCCGCCCAAAGGTGCAGAGCACTGGCCTGACCTTCTGGCCATAGCGCCAAAGGAAAGGGTGGGCCCAAACAAAATTCCTCAGAGACACCACCCCCTAGCTGGAGACCCAGAACTAGCCCACCTACAAAGAAGCTTGCCCAATTGACTTCCAGGCTGCCCGCCCAATGGTGCAGAGCACTGGCCTGACACTCTGGAACTGGAGCCAAGGAAAGGCACAGTGTGGTGCCACCCAGAAGTCCTCAGAACCAAAACCCTAGCTGCAGCCCAAGAATGAGCCCACCTGAAAAGATGATTGTCCAAGTGACTTCCGGGCTGCCCGTGCAATGGTGCAGAGCACTGGCCTGACACTCTGGCCCCAGTGCCAACAAAAGCAAAGGGCGATCCTGCCCAGAAGTCCTCAGAGAGACGACCCGAGAGCTGCAGGCCTGGAACGAGCCCACATGCAAAGATACTTGCCCAAGTTAGTTCCGGGCTGCCCACCCAAAGGTGCACAGCATTGGCCCGACCCTTTGGCACTGGCGGCAAAGAAAGGCAAAGGGTGGTCCTGCCCAGAAGTCCTCAGAGGCACGAAACCCTAGCTGCAGCCCCAGAACGAGCCCACCTGCAAAGATGATTGCCCAAGTGACATCCGGGCTGCCTGCCCAACTGTGCAGAGCACTGCCCGGACAATCTGGCCAGGGTGCCAAAGAAAGGTGAAGGCCAGTCCTGCCCAGAAGTGCTCAGAGACACGTCCACCTAGCTGCAACCCCGGAACAAGCCCACCTGCAAAGATTCTTGCCCAAGTGACTTCCGGGCTGCCAGCCCAAAGGTGCAGAGCTCTGGCCAGACTCTCTGGCCCTGGCGCCAAAGAAAGGTGAAGGGTGGTCATGCACAGAACTCCTCAGAGACACGAACCCATACCTGCAGCCCCAGAACTAGTGCACCTGCAAAGATGCTTGCCCAAGTGACTTCCGGGCTGCCTGCCAAATGGTGCAGAGCACTGGCCCAACACTCTAGCCCCGGCACCAAAGAAAGGCGAAGGACGGTCCCGACCAGAAGTCATCAGAGGCACGACCCCCTAGCTGCAGCCCCAGAATGAGCCCACCTGCAAAGACGCTTCCCAAGTGACTTCGAGGCTGCCTGACCAAAGGTGCAGAGCACTGGCCCCACCCTCTGGCCTCAGCGCCAAAGAAATGCGAAGGTCGGTCCCACCAAGAATTCCTAAGAGACACGACCGACTAGCTGCAGCCCCAGAACGAGCCCACCTGCAAAGATGCTTGCCCAAGTGACTTCTGGGCTGCCCGCCCAAAGGTGCAGAGCTCTGATCCTACCCTCTGGCCCTGGCGCCAAAGAAAGGTGAAGGGTGGTCGAGCACTGAAGTCCTCAGAGACACGATCCCCTAGCTGCAGCCCCAGAATGAGCCCACCTCCATTGACACTTGCCCAAGTGATGTACAGGCTGCCCGCCCAAAGGTGCAGAGCACTGGACCGATCCTCTGGCCCTGGTGCCAAAGAAAGGTGATGGTGGTCCCGCACAGAAATGCTCAGAGACACGACCCTCTAGCTGCAGTCCCAGAACGAGCCCACCTGCAAAGATGATTGCCAAAGTGACTTCCGGGCTGCCCGCCTAATGGTGCAGAGCACTGGCCCGACTCTTTATCCCGGGTACCAAAGAAAGGCGAAGGGCAATCCAGCCCAGAAGTCCTCAGAGACATGACCCCCTAGCTGCAGCCCCAGAACGATCCCACCTGCAAAGATGCTTGCCCAATTGACTTCCGGGCTGCCCGCCCAAAGGTGCAGAGCACTGGATTGAACCTCTGGCCCTGGTGCCAAAGAAAGACAAAGGGCAGTCCTGCCCAGAAGTCTTCAGAGACACGACCCCTTAGCTGCAGCCCCAGAATGAGCCCACCTTCAAAGATGCTTACCCAAGTGAGTTCCGGGCTGCCCGCCCAAAGGTTCAGAGCCCTGGCCCGACAATCTGGCCCCGGTGCCAAAGACAGGAGAAGGGCGGTCCCGCTCAGAAGTCCTCAGAGACACGACCCCCTATCTGAAGCCCCAGAATGAGCCCAAATGCAAAGATGCATGCCCAAGTTATTTCCAGTCTTGCCTACCCAAAAGAGCAGAGCACTGACCCGAGCCTTTGGCCCCGAAGGCAAAGAAAGCCAAAGGTTGGTCCCTCCCAGAAGTCCTCAGAAACATGACCCCGGAGCTGCAGACACAGAACGAGCCCACCTGCAAAGATTATTGCCCAAGTGACTTCCGGGCTGCCTGCCCAACTGTGCAGAGCACTGGCCTGATAATCTGGCCCCGGTGCCAAAGAAAGGGGAAGGGCCGTCCTGCCCAGAAGTGCTCAGAGAAACGACCACCTAGCTGCAGCCCCGGAACAAGCCCACCTGCAAAGATGCTTGCCCAAGAGACTTCCAGGCTTCCCACCCAAAGGTGCAGAGCACTGGTCGGACCTTCTGGCCCCAGTGCCAAAGAAAGGTGACTGGCGGTCCTGCCCAGAAGTCCTCAGAACATGACCCCCTAGCTGCAGCCCCAGAAGGAGCCCACATGCAAAGATGCTTGCCCAAGTTATTTCCGGGCTGCCCACCCAAAGGTGCAGAGCACTGGCCTGACCCTCTGGCCCTGGCACCAAAGAAATTCAAAGGGTGGTCCCGACCAGAAGTCCTCAGAGACACGATCCCCTAGGTGCAGCCCCAGAACGAGCCCACCTGCAAAGATGCTAGCCCAAGTGACTTCCGGGTTGCCTGCCCAAACGTGCAGAGCACTGACCCGACCCTCCGGCCAAGGTGCCAAAGAAAGGTGAAGGGCAGTCCAGCACAGAAGTCCTCAGAGACATGATCCACTAGCTGCAGCCCAAAAGCGAGCCCACCTGCAATGACGCTTAGTCAAGTGACTTACGGGCTGCCCACCCAAAGGTGCAGAGCACTGGACCGATCCTCTGTCCCCAGTGCCAAAGAAAGGCGATGGTGGTCCGGCACAGAAATCCTCAGAGACACGACCCCCTAGCTGCAGTGCCAGAATGAGCCCACCTGCAAAGATGATTGCCCAAGTGACTTCCGGGTTACCCGCCCAATGGTGCAGAGCACTGGTCTGACAGTCTGGCCCCAGTGCCAAAGAAAGTCGAAGGGCGGTCCTGCCCAGAAGTGCTCAGAGACAAGTCCACCTATCTACAGCCCCAGAACGAGACCACCTGCAAAGATGCTTGCCCAGTTGACATCCGGGCTCCCCGCCCAACGGTACCGAGCACTGGATCGACCCTCAGGCCCTGGTGGCAAAGAAAGACGAAGGGCGGTCCTGCCCAGAGGTCCTCAGAGACACGACCCCCTAGCTGCAGCCCAAAAATGAGCCCACCTTCAAAGATGCTTGCCCAAGTGAGTTCCGGGCTGCCCGCCCAAAGGTTCAGAGCACTGGCCCAACAATCTGGCCCCGGTGCCAAAGACAGGAGAAGGGCGGTCCCACCCAGAAGTCCTCAGAGACACGACCCCCTAGCTGCAGCCCCAGAAGGGGCCCAAATGCAAAGATGCATACCCAAGTTATTTCCAGTCTGCCTACCCAAAAGTGCAGAGCACTGGCCCGACCCTTTGGCCCCGGAGGCAAAGAAAGCCAAAGGGTGGTACCGCCAAGAAGTCCTCAGAGACACGACCCCTTAGCTGCAGCCACAGAATGAGCCCACCTGCAAAGATGATTGCCCAAGTGACTTCCGGGCTACCCACCCAACTGAGTAGAGCACTGGCCCAACAATCTGGCCCCGATGAAATGAAAGGGGAAGGACCGTCCTGCTCAGAAGTGCTCAGAGACACGACCACCTAGCTGCAGCCCCGGAACGAGCCCACCTGCAAAGATGCTTGCCCAAGTGACTTCCAGGCTTCCTGCCCAAAGGTGCAGAGCACTGGTCCAACCCTCTGGCCCCAGCACCAAAGAAAGGTGACTGGAGGTCTCGCCCAGAAGTCCTCAGAGACACGACCACCTAACTGCAGCCCCAGAACGAGCCCACATGCAAAGATGCTTGCCCAAGTTATTTCCAGGCTGCCCACCCAAAGGTGCAGAGCACTGGCCTGACCATCTGGCCCCGGCACCAAAGAAATTCAAACGGTGGTCCCGCCCTTCAGAAGTCCTCAGAGACACGATCCCCTAGCTGCAGACCCAGAACGAGCCCACCTTCAAAGATGCTAGCCCAAGTGACTTCTGGGCTGCCCACCCAAACGTACAGAGCACTGACCCGACCCTCCAGCCCAGGGGCCAACAAAGGTAAATGGCAGTCCTGGCCAGAAGTCCTCAGAGACACGTCCCCCTAGCTGCAGGCCCGGAATGAGCCCACCTGCAAAGATGCTCGCCCAAGTGACTTCCGGGTTGCCCAACCAAAGGTGCAGAGCCCTGGCCCGAACATCTGGGTCCAGTGCCAAAGACAGTCGAAGGGTGGTCCCACACAGAAGTCCTCAGAGACACGACCCCCTAGCTGCAGGCACAGAATGAGTGCACCTGCAAAGATGCTTGCCCAAGTGACTTCCGGGCTGCCCGCCCAAAGGTACAGAGCACTGGCACCACACTCTGGCCCCAGCGCCAAAGAAAGGCGAAGGGCAGTCCCGACCAGAATTCGTCAGAGGCACGACCCCCTAGCTGCAGCCCCAGAACGAGCCCACCTGCAAAGATGCTTGCCCAAGTGACTTCGAGGCTGCCCGCCCAAAGGTGCAGAGCACTGGCCCCACCCTCTGTCCCCAGCGCCAAAGAAAGGTGAAGGTCGGCCCCGACCAGAATTCCTAAGAGACCCGACCGACTAGCTGCAGCCCCAGAACGAGCCCACCTGCAAAGATGCTTGCCCAAGTGACTTCTGGGCTAGCCGCCCAAAGGTGCAGAGCTCAGACACTACCCTCTGGCCCTGGCGCCAAAGAAAGGTGAAGGGCGGTTGAGCACTGAAGTCCTCAGAGACACGATCCCCTAACTGCAGCCCCAGAACGAGCCCACCTGCATTGACATTTGCCCAAGTGACTTACGGGCTGCACGCCCAAAGGTGAAGAGCACTGGACCGATCCTCTGGCCCCGGTGCCAAAGTAAGGTGATGGTGTTCCCGCACAGAAATCCTCAGAGACACGACCCCCTCGCTGCATTCCCAGAACGAGCCCACCTGCAAAGATGATTGCCCAAGTGACTTCCGGGATGCCCGCCCAATGGTGCAGAGCACTGGCCCAGCAGGCTGGCCCCAGTGCCAAAGAAAGTCAAAGGGCGGTCCTGCCCAGAAGTGCTCAGAGAGAAGTCCACGTAGCTGCAGCCCTGGAACGAGACCACCTGCAAAGATGCTTGCCCAGTTGACCTCCGGGCTGCCAGCCCAATGGTACCGAGCACTGGCCCGACTCTCTATCCCCGGTACCAAAGAAAGGCGAAAGGCAATCCCACCCAGAAGTCCTCAGAGACACGGCCCCTACCTGCAGCCCCAGAACGAGCCCACCTGCAAAGATGCTTGCCCAAGTGACTTCTGGGCTACCCGCCCAAAGGTGCAGAGCACTGGATCAACCCTCTGGCCCCAGAGGCAAAGAAAGTCGAAGGGTGGTCCCACTCAGAATTCCCCAGAGACACGACCCCCTAGCTGCAGCCACAGAATGAGCCCACCTGCAAAGATGATTTCCCAAGTTACTTCCGGGCTGCCCACCCAACTGTGCAGAGCACTGGCCTGACAATCTGGCCCTGTTGCCAAAGAAAGGGGAAGGGCCATCCTGCCTAGAAGTGCTCAGAGACACGACCACCTAGCTGCAACCCTGGAAGGAGCACACCTGCATAGATGCTTGCCCAAGTGACATCCGGGCTTCCCGCCCAAAGGTGCAGAACAGTGGTCCGACCCTCTGGCCAAAGCGCCAAAGAAAGGCAAGTGGCGGTCCTGCCCAGAAGTTCTCAGAGACACGACCCCCTAGCTGCAGCCCCAGAATGAGCCCACATGCAAAGATGCTTGCCCAAGTTACTTCTGGGATGCCCGCCCAAAGGTGCAGAGCACTGGCCCAACCTTCTGGCCCCGGCGCCAAAGAAAGGCTAAGGGCGGTCCCGCCCAGAATTCCTCAGAGACAGGACTGCCTAGCTGCAGCCCCAGAACGAGCCCACCTGCAAAGATGCTTGCCCAAGTGACTTCCGGGCTGCCCGCCCAAAGGTGCAGAGCACTGGCCCGGCCCTCTGGCCCCAGCGCCAAAGAAAGGCAAAGGGTGGTCCCGCACAGAACTCCTCAAAGACACACCCCCTAGCTGCAGCCCCAGAACGAGCCCACCTGCAAATATGCTTGCCCAAGTGACTTCCAGGTTGCCCGCTCAACAGTGCAGAGCACTGGCCCGACCCTCTTGCCCCAGCGCCAAAGAAACTTGAAGGGTGGTCCCACCCAGAAGTCCTCAGATACACGACGCCCTAGCTGCAGCACCAGAACGAGCCCACATGCAATCAAGCTTGCCCAAGTGATTTCTGGACTGCCCGCCCAAAGGTGCAGAGCACTGGCCTGAACTTCTGCACCCAGTGCCAAAGAAACACGAAGGGCAGTCCTTCCCAGAAGTCCTCAGAGATACGACCCCCTAGCTGCAGCCCCAGAACAAGCCCACCTTCAAAGATGCTTGCCCAAGTGAGTTCCGGGCTACCCGCCCAAAGGTTCAGAGCCCTGGCCCGACAATCTGGCCCCGGCGCCAAAGACAGGAGAAGGGCAGTCCCGCCCAGAAGTCCTCAGAGACACGACCCCCTATCTGCAGCCCCAGAACGAGCCCAAATGCAAAGATGCATGCCCAAGTTATTTCCAGTCTTGCCTACCCAAAAGTGCAGAGCACTGGCCTGACCCTCTGGCCCTGGAGGCAAAGAAAGCTGAAGGATGGTCCCACCCAGAATTCCTCAGAGACATGACCCCCTAGCTGCAGCCCCAGAAAGAGCCCACCTGCAAAGATGATTGCCCAAGTGACTTCCGGGCTGCACGCCCAAATGTGCAGGGCACTGGCCCACCCCTTTGGCTCCAGCACCAAAGAAAGGGGAAGGGCGGTCCTGCCCAGACATCCTCAGAGACACGAACCCCTAGCTGCAGCCCCAGAATGAGTCCACCTGCAAAGACACTTGCCTAAGTGACTTCTGAGACGTCCGCCCAAATGTGCAGAGCACTGGCCAGACATTCTGGCCCCAAAGCCAAAAAAGTTGAAGGATGATCCCGCACAGAAATCCTCAGAATCACGACCCACTAGCTGCATCCCCAGAATGAGTGCACCTGAAAAGATTGCGCATTGACTTCCAGGCTGCCGTCCAATGGTGCAGAGCACTGGCCCGAAACTCTGGCCCCGGAAACAAAGAAAGGCAAAGGGCGGTTCCGACCAGAAGTCCATATATATGACCCCCTAGCTGCAGCCCCTGAACGAGCCCACCTGCAAAGGTGCTTGCCCAAGTGAATTCCGGGCTGCCCGGCCAAACGTGCAGAGCATTGGCCGACCTTCTGGCCCTGGCACCAAAGAAAGTCAAAGGGCGTTCCTGTGCACAAGTCCTAAGAGACACGACCCACTAGCTGCAGCCCCAGAATGAGACCACATGAAAAGAAGCTTGCCCAAGTGACTTCCGGGCTGCACGCCCAAGGGTGCAGAGCACAGGCCCAACCCTCTTGTCCCAGCGCCAAATAAAGGCAAAGGGTGGTCCTGCACAGAAGTCCTCAGAGACACGACAACCTAGGTGCAGCCCCAGAACGAGCACACCTGCAAAGATGATTGCCCAAGTGACTTCTGGACTGCCTGCCCAAATGTGCAGAGCACTGGCCCGACAATCTGGCCCCGGTGCCAAAGAAAGGAGAAGGCCGGTCCTGCCCAGACATTCTCAGAGACACGTCCACCTAGCTGCAGCCCCGGAACAAGCCCACCTGCAAAGATTCTTGCCCAAGTGACTTCTGGGCTGCCAGTCCATTGGTGCAGAGNCCGGTCCTGCCCAGACGTTCTCAGAGACACGTCCACCTAGCTGCAGCCCCGGAACAAGCCCACCTGCAAAGATTCTTGCCCAAGTGACTTCTGGGCTGCCAGTCCATTGGTGCAGAGCACTGGCCCGACCCTCTGGCTCCAGCACCAAAGAAAGGAGACTGGCGGTCCCGCCCAGAAGTCCTCAGAGACACGACCCCCTAGCTGCAGCCCCAGAATGAGCCCACCTTCAAAGATGCTTGCCCAAGTGACTTCTGGGCTACCCGCCCAAAGGTGCAGAGCACTGGATCGACCCTCTGGCCACGGAGGCAAAGAAAGCCGAAGAGTAGTCCCGCCCAGAAGTCCTGAGAGAGATGACCCCCTAGCTGCAGCCACAGAACGAGCTCACCTGCAAAGATGATTGTCCAAGTGACTTCCGGACTGCCCGCCCAACTGTGCAGAGCATTGGCCTGACAATCTGGCCCTGGTGCCAAAGAAAGGGGAAGGGCCGTCCTGCCCAGAAGTACTCAGAGACACGACCACTAGCTGCAACCCCGGAAGGAGCCCACCTGCATAGATGCTTGCCCAAGTGACTTCCAGGCTTCCCGCCCAAAGGTGCAGAACAGTGGTCCGACCCTCTGGCCAAAGCGCTTGCCAAAGTTATTTCCGGGCTGCCCACCCAAATGTGTAGAGCACTGGCCTGAAACTCTGGCCCTGGCGCCAAAGAAATGTGAAGGGTGGTCACACCCAGAAGTCCTCAGAGACACGATCCCCTAGATGCAGCCCCAGAATGAGCCCACCTGCAAAGATGCTAGCCCACGTGACTTCCAGGCTGCCCGCCCAAACGTGCAGAGCACTGACCCAACCCTCCGGCCCAGGTGCCAAAGAAAGGTGAAGGGCAGTCCAGCCCAGAATTTCTCAGAGACATGATCCCCTAGCTGCAGCCCCAGAATGAGCCCACCTGCAAAGATGCTTGCCCAAGTGACTTCCGGGATATCCGCCCAAATGTGCAGAGCACTGGCCCGACCCTCTGGCCCCAACGCCAAAGAAAGTTGAAGGATGGTCCCGCACAGAAATCCTCAGAATCACGACCAGCTAGCTGCAGCCCCAGAATGAGCACACCTGCAAAGAAGATTGCACAAGTGACTTCCAGGCTGCCCGTCCAATGGTGTAGAGCACTGGCCCGACACTCTGGCCCCGGAAACAAAGAAAGGCAAAGGGCGGTTCTGACCAGAAGTCCAGATACATGACCCCCTAGCTGCAGCCCCTGAACGAGCCCACCTGCAAAGGTGCTTGCCCAAGTGAATTCTGGGCTGCCCGGCCAAACATGCAGAGCACTGGCCTGACCTTCTGGCCCTGCCACCAAAGAAAGTTAAAGGGCGTTCCTGTGCACAAGTCCTCAGAGACATGACCCACTAGCTGCAGCCCCAGAATGAGACCACATGAAAAGAAGCTTGCCCAAGTGACTTCCGGGCTGTACGCCCAAAGGTGCAGAGCACTGGACCGACCCTCTGGCCCCAGCACCAAAGAAAGGCAAAGGGTGGTCCCACACAGAAGTCCTCAGAGACACGACCACCTAGCTGCAGCCCCAGAATGAGCACACCTGCAAAGATGATTGCCCAAGTGACTTCCGGGCTGCCTGCCCAAATGTGCAGAGCACTGGCCCGACAATCTGGCCCCGGTGCCAAAGAAAGGCGAAGGCTGGTCCTGCCCAGACATTCTCAGAGACACGTCCACCTAGCTGCAGCCCCGGAACAAGCCCACCTGCAAAGATTCTTGCCCAAGTGACTTCTGGACTGCTAGTCCATTGGTGCAGAGCACTGGCCCGACCCTCTGGCTCCAGTGCCAAAGAAAGGAGACTGGTGGTCCCGCCCAGAAGTCCTCAGAGACACGACCCCCTAGCTGCAGCCCCAGAATGAGCCCACCTTCAAAGATGCTTGCCCAAGTGATTTCCTGGCTGCCTGTCCAAAGGTGCAGGGCACTGGCCCAAACCTCCAACCCAGGTGCCAAGAAAGTAGAAGGGCAGTCCTGGCCTGAAGTCCTCAGAGACACGACCCCCTAGCTGCAGTCCCAGAATGAGCCCACCTGCAAAGATGATTGCCCAAGTGACTTCCGGGCTGCCCGCCCAATGGTGCAGAGCACTGGCCCGACATTCTGGCCCCGGTGCCAACAAAGGCAAAGGGTGGTCCTGCACAGAAGTCCTCAGAGACACGTCCGCTAGCTGCAGCCCCGGAACGAGACCACCTGCAAAGATGCTTGCCTAAGTGACTTCGAGACTGCCCGCCCAAAGGTGCAGAGCACTGTTCCGACCCTCTGGCCCCAGCAACCAAGGAAGGCGAAGTGTGGTCCCACACAGAAGTCCTCAGAGACTCGACCCTCTAGCTGCAACCCCAGAACGAGCCCACCTGCAAAGATGCTTGCCCAAGTGACTTCCAGGCTGCCCGTCCAACGGTGCAGAGGACTGGATGACACTCTCGCCGCTGCACAAAAGAAAGGCGAAGGGTGGTCCCGCCCAGAAGTCATCAGAGACACAACCCCATAGCTGCAGCCCAAGAACGAGCACACCTGCAAAGATGCTTGCCCAAGTGACTTCTAGGCTGCCCGCCCAAAGGTACAGAGCCCTGGCCCGACCCTCTGGACCCAGCGGCAATGTAAGGCGAAGGGCGGTCCCGCCCAGAAATCCTTAGAGACACGACCCCCTAGCTGCAGCCCCAAAACGAGCCCACCTGCAAAGATGCTTGCCCACGTGACTTCCGGGCTGCCCGCCAAATGGTGCAGAGCACTGGCCCGACACTCTGGCCCCAGCACCCAAGAAAGGCAAAGGGTGGTCCCGCACAAAAGTCCTCAGAGACACGACCTACTAGCTGCAGCCCCAGAACAAGCCCACCTGCAAAGATGCTTGCCCAAGTGACTTCTGGGCTGCCTGCCCAATGGTGCAGAGCACTGGCCCGACACTGTGGCCCTGGCGCCAAAGAAAGGTAAAGGTTGGTCCAGCCCAGAAGTCCTCAGAGACACGACCCCCCTAGCTGCAGCCCCAGAACGAGCCCACCTACAAAGATGCTTGCCCAGTTGACCTCCATGCTGCCCGCCCAACGGTGCAGAGCACTGGCCCTACACTCTATCCCTGGCACCAAAGAAAATTGAAGGGCAGTCCCGCCCAGAAGTCCTCAGAGACACGAACCCCTAGCTGCAGCCCCAGAACTCACCCACCTGCAAAGATGCTTGCCCAAGTGACTTCTGGGCTGCCCGCCCAATGGTGCAGAGCACTGGCCCGACACTCTGGCCCCTGCACCAAAGAAAGGCAAAGGGTGGTGGGGCCCAGAAGTCCTCAGAGGCACGAACCCCTAGCTGCACCCCAAGAACGAGCCCACCTCCAAAGATGCTTGCCCAAGTGACTTCCGGGCTGCTCGCCCAAAGATGCAGAGCCCTGGCCCAACCCTCTGGACCCAGCGCCAATGTAAGGCGAAGGGTGGTCCCGCCCAGAAATCCTTAGAGACACGACCCCCTAGCTGCAGCCCCCAAACGAGCCCACCTGCAAAGATGCTTGCCCACGTGACTTCTGGGCTGCCCGCCAAATGGTGCAGAGCACTGGCCCGACACTCTGGCCCTGGCGCCATAGAAAGCCAAAGGGCGGTCGTGCCCAGAAGTCCTCAGAGACACGACCTCCTAGCTGCAGCCACGGAATGAGCCCACCTGCAAAGATGCTTGCCCAAGTGACTTCCAGGCTGCCCGCCCAAATGTGCAAAGCACTGGCCTGACCCTCTGGCCCCAGCACCCAAGAAAGCAAAGGGTGGTTCCGCACAAAAGTCCTCAGAGACACGACCTACTAGCTGCAGCCCCAGAACAAGCCCACCTGCAAAGTCACCCAAGTGACTTCTGGGCTGCCTGCCCAATGGTGCAGAGCACTGGCCCGACACTGTGCCCTGGCGGCAAAGAAAGGCAAAGGTTGGTCCAGCCCAGAAGTCCTCAGAGACACAAACCCCTAGCTGCAGCCCCAGAACGAGCCCACCTACAAAGATGCTTGCCCAGTTGACCTCCATGCTGCCCGCCCAACGGTGCAGAGCACTGGCCCTACACTCTATCCCTGACACCAAAGAAAGGTGAAGGGCAGTCCCGCCCAGAAGTCCTCAGAGACACGACCCCCTAGCTGCAGCCCCAGAACTCACCCACCTGCAAAGATGCTTGCCCAAGTGACTTCTGGGCTGCCCGCCCAATGGTGCAGAGCACTGGCCCGACACTCTGGCCCCTGCACCAAAGAAAGGCAAAGGGCGGTGCGGCCCAGAAGTCCTCAGAGGCACGAACCCCTAGCTGCAGCCCAAGAACGAGCCCACCTCCAAAGATGCTTGCCCAAGTGAATTCCGTGCTGCTCGCCCAAAGGTGCAGAGCACTGGCCCGACCCTCTGGCCCAAGCGCCAAAGAAAGGCGAAGGGTGGTCCAGCCCAGAAGTCCTCAGACACACATCCCCCTAGCTGCAGTCCCAGAATGAGCTCACCTGCACATATGCTTGCCCAAGTGACTTCTGGCCTGCCCTCCCAATGTTGCAGAGCACTGGCCTGACACTCTGGCCCCAGCACCAAATAAAGGAGAAGGGTGGTCCCGCCCAGAAGCCCTCAGAAAGATGACCCCCTAGCTGCAGCCCCAGAATGAGCCCACCTGCAAAGATGCTTGCCCAAGTGACTTCTGGGCTGCCCACACAAAGGTGCAGAGCACTGGCCCGATCCTCTGGCCCCGGTGCCAAAGAAACGCAAAGGGTGGACCTGCCCAGAAGTCCTAAGAGACACAACCCCCTAGCTGCAGTCCCAGAATGAGCCCACCTGCAAAGATGCTTGCCCAAGTGACTTCCGGGCTGCATGCGCAAATGTGCAGGGCACTGGCCCGCCCCTCTGTCCCTGGCACCAAAGAGAGGTGAAGGGTGGTCCCGCCCAGAATTCCTCAGAGACACAACCCCCTCGCTGCAGCCCCAGAACGAGCCCACCTGTTGGGAGCTGCGAAGTGCCGTGCCTCAAAGATGGCGCCAGTTTCCGCCTCCCAACCCCACAGGGGTGAGCGCTCCATGCAGTAAACATGTCCTTATTTGGTTTGGCCTTGCTGAAGCCCTCTGTTCCGCATAGAGATATCCTATCCTTGACACCCACGTGGTGGAAGTTGATTGGTTGTGACATGCCTTATAGGTGGTGAACCGGGAAGGGAAAGGAGGAGAGTGGATGTAAGGTTACCCGAATAAACTGCTCGAGGAAGATCACTCTCGTGTCGCGTCTTCTTTCGCTGGACGAAGGGAGACGCGACAAGTGGTGGCCCAGTACGGGGATCCTCACTTCTGATCAGAACCTTGGGCAGTCGGGGCAGCGCCGGTAAGTCCCTGGGTAAGGAGGGACGATAAAGGTCGCGGTGAGCGACAAGTCAAAGCCCACGGTAAAGCGGCAAGGATAAATTCGCTGTTTGGCGAATCAAAAGTGAAAGCTTGTGGAGTTTCGAGCCAAGATCAGTAGATGGAAGTATATCTACTTTTTGCTGGGGGTCTGTTTGTTAGTTTTCTTTTCTGGGTAATCGTCTTCTCAGTATTCTTCAGGGTGTGTCCCAAAGGAGTTAACATGGGGAACTCACTGACCCACCCAATTTTTTATGCCCTCAAAGACTTGCTTAAGGCAAAGTGGCTAAAACTTAAAAAGAAAACATTGATTAATTTTTTGACAGAATGTGATCTTATTGCCCCCTGGTTCTTAGTGTCAGGGAGTTTGACAGTAACAAGCTGGGATAAATTGGGGAGAGATCTTGATTTTG
>VZQC01000544.1:102076-145227 GCA_009823505.1 Rhizomys pruinosus
ATGACGGAAGAGCTTCGTTGGGGGCTGATGACAGTGTTCCCTAAACCTATCCCAGTCACCCATTCAGCGCAAGTATTCCCCCGCCTTTTTGCAACCAATGATAACATGGAGGTCCCCTTTTTACCATTAGATGACATATTAGCAGTAGTACAAGAGACCATACACCTGCCCCTAAACGGATTACTGTGCTTCCAACTGATTACTAACATATCCCAGAACAGTGATTGTGTACGTATGCATAAACAGACAGGAGGCTGGTTTGATGCACCCCCTCCAGGGACCAGCCGGTCCAGTGCCACATGGTTCAGGGGAGCTTGGCACTTTCAAACCCATGCCTGTATGCATATGGCCCCCCTTTGTGTTCCTTGTATATAATGGATGCTATGAAAGAAATAATGTCACCCGTGGTAACAGGAATTGTTTCTATGCTTTATGCTGGAATGCTACCACCTTTCCTCTAGCGGTGGTATTTCATGGATATTTATAATCATTTCAAAACAGGCATTACGTGCTTATACAGATAGCACAGTTGGGGTGTGAATGGAGACATTCTGGACTCTATATTACCTCTGTACCTTTTCAGAATCTGAACCATGCAGCTAATCTATCACACAGTCTCTCACATCATTTAACAGGAAACTGGTCCAGTGAACTTGACTCTCAATTGGAAGAACTCCGCTCATCCATCATGCACAACAACTCTACATGAGTGGACTTGTCCATGTCTGAGGGTTTTATCTCCTGGATGTCGAAGGCGGTGTCTCACCTACAGCAGTGGGCTGGAATAGCGGGTTTGGGTTGCAGTATAATCCTGCGCGGGTCATTGTGTCTGTGGTGTCTGATGCACATGCGGAACAATCAGCACAGAGAAAGAGCGTTCTTCGTGCAGGCTCTTGCCGCTATTGAACTGGGCAGTTCACCCCAAGTTTGGCTTGGCATGCGTAATGTTGTTCGTATCTTTCCTCTTCCTGTGGTGTCTTTGTAAAATGAGAGTATCTTGACAGTGGAACATGGCTTTACTAGCACAGGCTTTTGCTGCCATTGAAGATGGACATTCCCCACAAGCTTGGCTCTCAATTATGCAAAAATCTTAAAGGTCGTGTCGCTCCTGAATGACTTCACAATCCTACTCAGAGACGGGCAACTTTCCTTCTACCTAAGGCATGGAACCCTCAGGGCAATGGGGTATCCTATGACGGGTTTAATGAATGAATGATCCTAAGATCATTCCTTCATCCTAAGGGGGAATTGTTGAATTCAGCCATCTGCGGCCTTGAGACCATGCTCTATTAAAACAAAAAGGGGGAACTGTTGGGAGCTGTGAAGTGCCGTGCCTCAAAGATGGCACCGGTTTCTGCCTCCCACCCCCACGGGGGTGAGCGCTCCATGCAGTAAACATGTCCTTATTTGGTTTGGCCTTGCTGAAGCCTTCTTCCGCATAGAGATATCCTATCCTTGAGACCCACGTGGTGGAAGTTGGTTGTGACATGCCTTATAGGTGGTGAACCGGGAAGGGAAAGGAGGAGAGCGGATGTAAGGTTACCCGAATAAACTGCTCAAGGAAGATTGCTCTCGTGTTGAGTCTTCTTTCGTTGGATGAAGGGGGACGCGACACCCACCTGCAAAGATGCTTGCCCAAGTGGCTTCCGGGCTGCCCGCCCAAAGGTGCAGTGCACTGGCCCAACACTCTGGCCCTGGTGCCAAAGAAAGGCAAAGGCGGTCCTGCCCAGAATCCTCAGAGACTCGACCCCCTAGCTGCAGTCCCAGAATGAGCCCACCTGCAAAGATGCTTGCCCAAGTGACTTCCGGGCTGCACGCCCAAATGTGCAGGGCACTGGCCCACCCCTCTGGCCCCGGCACCAAAGAGAGTTGAAGGATGGTCCTGCCCAGAAGTCCTCAGAGACACGACCCCCTAGCTGTAGCCCCAGAACGAGCCCACTTGCAAAGATGCTTGCCCAAGTGACTTCCGGGCACCCCGCCCAATGGTGCAGAGCACTGGCCTGACACTCTGGCCCAGACACCAAAAAAGGCAAATAGCGGTCCCGTCCAAGAGTCCTCAGGGAAACGACCCCCTAGCTGCAGCCCAAGAACGAGCCCAATTGCAAAGATGCTTGCACAAGTGACTTCTGGGATGTCCGCCCAAAAGTGCAGAGCACTGGCATGAAAATCTGGCCCCAGCGCCAAAGAAAGGCGAAGGGTGGAACTGCCCAGAATTCCGCAGAGACAGGACTGCCTAGCTGCAGGCCCAGAACGAGCCCACCTGCAAAGATGCTTGCCCAAGTGACTTCCGGGCTGATCGCCCAAAGCTGCAGAGCACTGGCCCGGCCCTCTGGCCCCAGCGCCAAAGAAAGGCAAAGGGTGGTCCTGCACAGAAGTCCTCAGATACACGACGCCCTAGCTGCAGCACCAGAATGAGCCCACCTGCAAAAATGCTTGCCCAAGTGACTTCTGGGCTGCCCGCACAATGGTGCAGAGCACTAGCCCGACACTCTGGCCCTGGCGCCAAAGAAAGGCGAAGGGCGCTCCTGCCCAGAAGTTGTCAGAGGCACAAAATCCTAGCTGCAGCAGCAGAATGAGCCCACCTGCAAAGATGCTTGCCCAAGTGACTTCCGGGCTGACCGCCCAAAGGTGCAGAGCACTGGCCCGACTCTCTGGCCCCAGCTCCAAAGAAAGGTGAAGGGTGGTCCCACACAGAAATCCTCAGAGACATGACCCCCTAACTGAAGCCCCAGAATGAGCCCACCTGTGAAGATGCGGTCCCAACCAGAAGTCCTCAGAGACACAACCCCTTAGCTGCAGCCCCAGAATGAGCCCACCTGCAAATATGCTTGCCCAAGTGACTTCCAGGTTGCCCGCTCAATGGTGCAGAGCACTGGCCCGACCCTCTTGCCCTGGGGTCAAAGAAACTTGAAGGGTGGTCCCGCCCAGAAATCCTCAGATACACAACACTCTAGCTGCCACACCAGAATGAGCCCACCTGCAAAAATGCTTGCCCAAGTGACTTCTGGGCTGCCCGCGCAATGGTGCAGAACACTAGCCAGACACTCTGGACTCAGCACCAAATAAAGGCGAAGGGCTGCCCGACCAAATGTGCAGAGCACTGGCCCAACCCTCTGGCCCCAGCGCCAAAAAAAGATGAAGCGTGGTCCCGCCCAGAATTCCTCAGAGACACTACCACCTAGCTGCAGCCCCGAACGAGCCCACCTGCAAAAATGCTTGCCTAAGTGAATTCCGGGCTTCCCGACCAAATGTGCAGAGCAGCGGCCCGACCCTCTGGCCCCGGTGCCAAAGAAAGGCGAAGGGCAGAACCGTGCACAATTCCTCAAAGATATGACCACCTAGCTGCAGCCCCAGAACTAGCCCACCTGCAAAGATGTTTGCCAAGTGACGTATGGGCTGCCCGCCCAAAGGTGCAGAGCACCGGCCCGACCCTCTGGCCCCAGTGCCAAAGAAAGGCGACTGGCAGTCCCACCCAGAAGTCCTCAGAGACACGACCCCCTAGCTGCAGCCTCAGAACAAGGCCAAATGCAAAGATGATTGCCCAAGTTACTTCCGGGCTGCCCACCCAAACGTGCACAACACTGGCTACAAAGAAAGGCGAAGGGTGGTCCTGCACAGAAATCCTCAGAGACATGAGCCCATAACTGAAGCCCCAGAATGAGCCCACCTGCAAAGATGCTTGCACAAGTGACTTCCAGGCTGCCCACCCAATGTTGCAGAGCACTGTTCCAAAACTCTGGCCCCGGCACCAAAAAAGGCGAAAGGAGGTCCCGTCCAGAAATCCTCAGGGACACGACCCCCTAGCTGCAGCCCCAGAACAAGCCCACCTGCAAAGATGCTTGCCCAAGTGACATCCGGGCTGCACGCCCAAATGTGCAGGGCACTGGCCCACCCCTCTAGCTCCAGCACCAAAGAAAGGGGAAGGGTGGACCTGCCCAGACATCCTCAGAGACACGAACCCCTAGCTGCAGCCCCAGAATGAGCCCACCTGCAAAGATGATTGCCCAAGTGACTTCTGGGACATCCGCCCAAATGTGCAGAGCACTGGCCCGACCCTCTGGCCCCAACGCCAAAGAAAGTTGAAGGATGGTCCCGCACAGAAATCCTCAGAATCACGACCAGCTAGCTGCAGCCCCAGAATGAGCACACCTGCAAAGAAGATTGCACAAGTGATTTCCAGGCTGCCCGTCCAATGGTGCAGAGCACTGGCCCGACACTCTGGCCCCAGAAACAAAGAAAGGCAAAGGGCGGTTCTGACCAGAAGTCCAGATACATGACCCCCTAGCTGCAGCCCCTGAACGAGCCCACCTGCAAAGGTGCTTGCCCAAGTGAATTCCGGGCTGCCTGGCCAAACGTGCAGAGCACTGGCCCGACCTTCTGGCCCTGGCACCAAAGAAAGTCAAAGGGCGTTCTTGCGTACAAGTCCTCAGAGACACGACCCACTAGCTGCAGCCCCAGAATGAGACCACATGAAAAGAAGCTTGCCCAAGTGACTTCCGGGCTGCACGCCCAAAGGTTCAGAGCACTGACCCGACCCTCTGGCCCCAGCGCCAAAGAAAGGCAAAGGGTGGTCCCGCACAGAAGTCCTCAGAGACACGACCACCTAGCTCCAGCCCCAGAACGAGCACACCTGCAAAGACGATTGCCCAAGTGACTTCCGGGCTGTCTGCCCAAATGTGCAGAGCACTGGCCTGACAATCTGGCCCCGGTGCCAAAGAAAGGCGAAGGCCGGTCCTGCCCAGACGTTCTCAGAGACACGTCCACCTAGCTGCAGCCCCGGAACAAGCCCACCTGCAAAGATTCTTGCCCAAGTGACTTCTGGGCTGCCAGTCCATTGGTGCAGAGCACTGGCCCAACCCTCTGGCTCCAGTGCCAAAGAAAGGTGACTGGCGGTCCCGCCCAGAAGTCCTCAGAGACACGACCCCCTAGCTGCAGCCCCAGAATGAGCCCACCTTCAAAGATGCTTGTCCAAGTGATTTCCTGGCTGCCTGTCCAAAGGTGCAGGGCACTGGCCCAAACCTCCAACCCAGGTGCCAAGAAAATAGAAAGGCAGTCCTGGCCTGAAGTCCTCAGAGACACAACCCCCTAGCTGCAGTCCCAGAATGAGCCCACCTGCAAAGATGATTGCCCAAGTGACTTCCGGGCTGCCCGCCCAACGGTGCAGAGCACTGGCCCAACATTCTGGCCCCGGTGCCAACAAAGGCAAAGGGCGGTCCTGCACAGAAGTCCTCAGAGACACATCCCCCTAGCTGCAGCCCCGAAACGAGACCACCTGCAAAGATGCTTGCCTAAGTGACTTCGAGACTGCCCGCCCAAAGTTGCAGAGCACTGTTCCGACCCTCTGGCCCCAGCAACAAAGAAAGGTGAAGTGTGGTCCCACACAGAAGTCCTCAGAGACTCGACCCTCTAGCTGCAACCCCAGAACGAACCCACCTGCAAAGATGCTTGCCCAAGTGACTTCCGGGCTGCCCATCCAATGGTGCAGAGCACTGGACCACCCTCTCGCCGCTGCACAAAAGAAAGGTGAAGGGTGGTCCCACCCAGAAGTCATCAGAGACACAACCCCCTAGCTGCAGCCCAAGAACGAGCACACCTGCAAAGATGCTTGCCCAAGTGACTTCTAGGCTGCCCGCCCAAAGATGCAGAGCCCTGGCCCAACCCTCTGGACCCAGCGCCAATGTAAGGTGAAGGGCGGTCCCGCCCAGAAATCCTTAGAGACATGACCCCCTAGCTGCAGCCCCAAAACGAGCCCACCTGCAAAGATGCTTGCCCACGTGACTTCCGGGCTGCCCGCCAAATGGTGCAGAGCACTGGCCCGACACTCTGGCCCTGGCACCATAGAAAGGAAAAGGGCGGTCGAGCCCAGAAGTCCTCAGAGACACGACCTCCTAGCTGCAGCCACGGAACGAGCCCACCTGCAAAGATGCTTGCCCAAGTGACTTCTGGGCTGCCCGCCCAAAGGTGCAAAGCACTGGCCTGACAATCTGGACCCGGTGCCAAAGAAAGGCAAAGGGCGGTCCAGCCAAGAAGTCCTCAGAGACACGACCCCCTAGCTGCAGCCCCAGAAAGAGCACACCTGCAAAGATGCTTGCCAAGTTGACCTCCGGTCTGCCCACCCAATGGTGCAGAGCACTGGCCCTACACTCTATCCCTGGCACCAAAGAAAGGTGAAGGGGAGTTCCCATCCAGAAATCCTCAAAGACACGACCCCCTAGCTGCAGCCCTAGAACGAGCCCACCTGCAAATATGCTTGCCCAAGTGACTTCCAGGCTGCCCACCCAATGGTGCAGAGCACTGGCCTGACACTCTGGCCCCGGCGCCAAAGAACGGCAAAGGGCGGTCCTTCCCAGAAGTCCTCAGATACACGACCCCCTTTCTGCACCCAAGAACGAGCCCACCTCCAAAGATGCTTGTCCAAGTGACTTCCAGGATGCCTGCCCAAAGGTGCAGAGCACTGGCCCGACCCTCTGTCCCGGCGCCAAAGAAAGGCGAAGGGTGGTCCTGCCCAGAAGTCCTCTGAGACACGACCGACCCCCTAGCTGCAGTCCCAGAATGAGCCCACCTGCAAATATGCTTGCCCATGTGACTACTGGGCTGCCCGCCCAAAGTTGCAAGGCACTGGCCCGACACTCTGGCCCCAGCACCAAATAAAGGTGAAGGGTAGTCCTGCACAGAAGTCCTCAGAGACAAGAACCCATAGCTGCAGCCACGGAACGAGCCCACCTGCAAAGATGCTTGCCCAAGTGACTTCTGGGCTGCCCGCCCAAAGGTGCAGAGCACTGGCCCGACCCTCTGGCCCCGGCGCCAAAGAAAGGTGAAGGGCGGTCCAGCCCAGAAGTCCTCAGTGACACCACCCCCTAGCTGCAGCTCCAGAACGAGCCCACCTGCAAAGGTGCTTGCCCAAGTGACTTCCGGGCTGCCCGCCCAATGGTGCAGTGCACTGTTCCAACACTCAGGTCCTGGTGCCAAAGAAAGCTGAAGGGCGGTCCTGCCCAGAATTCCTCAGATACACGACCCCCTAGCTGCAGCCCCAGAACGAGCCCAACTCCAAAGATGATTGCCCAAGTGACTTCCGGGCTGCCAGCCCAAAGGTGCAGAGCACTGCACCAACCTTTTGGCTCCAGCGCCAAAGAAAGGCAACTGGCGGACCCGCCCAGAAGTCCTCAGAGACACGAACCCCTAGCTTCAGCCCCAAAACGCGCCCACCTTCAAAGATGCTTGCCCAAATGACTTCCGGGCTGCCCACCCAAAGGTGCAGATCACTGGCCCAACCGTCCAGCCCATCTGCCAAGAAAGTTGAAGGGCAGTCCCAGAAAGAAGTCCTCAGAGACACGACCCCCTAGCTGCAGCCCCAGAACGAGCCCACCTCCAAAGATGCTTGCCCAAGTGACTTCTGGGCTGCCTGCCCAAATGTGCAGAGCACTGGCCCGACAATCTGGCCCCAGTGCCAAAGAAAGGCAAAGGCCGGCCCTGCCAAGAAGTTCTCAGAGACACTTCCACCTAGCTGCAGCCCCGGAACAAGCCCACCTGCAAAGGTTCTTGCCCAAGTGACTTCCGGGCTGCCAGCTCAATGGTGCAGAGCACTGGCCCGACCCTCTGGCTCCATCGCCAAAGAAATGCGACTGGTGGTCCCGCCCAGAAGTCCTCAGAGACACGACCCCCTAGCTGCAGCCCCAGAACGAGCCCACCTTCAAAGATGCTTGTCCAAGTGACTTCCGGGCTGCCCGCCCAAAGGTGCAGAGCACTGGCCCAACCCTCTGGCCCATCTGCCAAGAAAGTTGAAGGGCAGTCCCGGCCAGAAGTCCTCAGAGACACGACCCCCTAGCTGCAGCCCCAGAATGAGCCCACTTGCAAAGATGATTGCCCAAGTGACTTCTGGGCTGCCCGCCCAACTGTGCAGAGCACTGGCCCGACATTCTGGCCCTGGTGCCAACAAAGGCAAAGGGCGGTCCTGCGCAGAAGTCCTCAGAGACACTTCCCCCCTAGCTGCAGCCCCGGAACAAGACCACCTGCAAAGATGCTTGCTAAAGTGACTTCCGGACTGCCTGCCCAAAGGTGCAGAGCACTGGCCCGACCCTCTGGCCCCAGCGCCAAAGAAAGGCGAAGTGTGATCCTGCACAGAAGTCCTCAGAGACTCGACCCTCTAGCTGAATCCCCATAATGAGCCCACCTGCAAAAATGCTTGCCCAAGTGACTTCCGGGCTGCCCGTCCAATGGTGCAGAGCACTGGCCCAACCCTCTGGCCCATCTGCCAAGAAAGTTGAAGGGCAGTCCCGGCCAGAAGTCCTCAGAGACACGACCCCCTAGCTGCAGCCCCGGAACGAGCCCACCTGCAAAGATGCTTGCCCAAGTGACTTCCGGGCTGCCCGCCCAAAAGTGCAGAGCACAGGCCTGACCCTCTGGCCCCAGCACCCAAGAAAGGCAAAGGGTGGTCCCACACAAAAGTCCTCAGAGACACACCCCCTTGCTGCATCCCCAGAACAAGCCCACCTGCAAAGATGCTTGCCCAAGTGACTTCCGGGCTGTCCGCCCAATGTTGCAGAGCACTGGCCGGACACTCTGGCCCTCGTGCCAAAGAAAGGCGAATGGCGGTCCCACCCAGAAGTCGTCAGAGACACGACCCCCTAGCTGCAGCCCTGGAATGAGCCCACCTGCAAAGATGCTTGCCCAAGTGACTTCCGGGCTGCCTGCCCAAAGGTGCAGAGCACTGGCCCGACCCTCTGGCCCCGGCGCCAATGAAAGGTGAAGGGCGGTCCCGCTCAGAAGTCCTCAGTGACACGACCCCCTCGCTGCTGCCCCAGAACGAGCCCACCTGCAATGATGCTTGCCCAAGTGACTTCCGGGCTGCCCACCCAAAGGTGAAGTGCACTGGCCCAACACTCTGGCCCTAGTGCCAAAGAAAGTCGAAGGGCGGTCCTGCCTAGAAGTCCTCAGAGACACGACCCCCTAGCTGCAGCCCCAGAATGAGCCCTTCTGCAAAGATGCTTGCCCAAATGACTTCTGGGCTGCCTGCCCAAATGTGCAGAGCACTGGCCCGACCCTCTGGCCCAGGCGTCAAAGTAAGGCGAAGGGCAGTCCTGCCCAGAAGTCCTCAGATACACGACCCCCTAGCTGCAGCCCCAGAATGATCCCACCTTCAAAAATGATTGCCCATGACTTCCGGGCTGCCCACCCAAAGGTGCCAAGCACTGGCCCGACCCTCTGGCCCTGGCGCCAAAGAAAGGTGAAGGGCGGTCCCACCCAGAATTCCTCAGAGACACGACCCCCTAGCTGCAGCCCCAGAACGAGTCCACCTGCAAATATGCTTGCCCAAGTGACTTCCGCGCTGCCCGCCCAATTGTGCAGAGCACTGGCCCGACATTCTGGGCCCGGTGCCAAAGAAAGGTGAAGGGCGGTCCCGCCCAGAAGTCCTCAGAGACACAACCCCCTAGCTGCAGCCCCGGAACGAGCCCACCTTCAAAATGCTTGCCCAAATGACTTCCGGGCTGCCCGCTCAAAGGTGCAGAGCACTGGCCCAACCCTCTGGCCCCGGTGCCAAAGAAAGTCAAAGGGCAGTCCCACCCAGAAGTCCTCAGAGACACGACCCCCTAGCTGTAGCCCTGGAACGATCCCACCTGCAAAAATCATCATTTGAGCTTTTAATGGTTCTCCACACCTTATTTCCATAGTTTCTGTATGACTTTACATTCCCAGCAGCAGTGGATACCTGTTCCCCTTCCCCAAAACTTCACCAGCATTTGGTCTCTTTCCTTTTCATGATCTTAGCCAGTCTTATAGGAGTGAGATGATATCTTAAAATGGTTTTAGTTTGCATTTCCTTAATTACTAATGATGTTGAACACTTTTTAAGATGTTTGTCAGCCATCTTTATTTCCTCACTTGTGAAGTCTCTGTTCAGCTCTTTACTCCATCTCTTGAGTGAGTCATTTGATTTCTTCTTTGTTTTTTGAGTAGTTCATATATTTTGGATGTTAATGCTCTGTCATATGTATCACTGATGAAGATTTCCTCCCACTCTATGGATTTTCTCTTCACTCCATTGATTTTCTTTTTTTTTTTTTTTTTTTTTTTGATGTGTCAAATAGCTTGAGTTTAATGAAATCTCACTTTTAGATTGTTGACCTTATTTCCTGCTCAGCTGATATTTGATTTAGAAAGTCTTTTCCTGTACCTATATATTGTAGGTTGCTGCCAATGTTTGCTTCTATCATTTTCAGAGTTTCAGGTTTCATGTTGAGGTCTTTGATCCATTTGGAGTTGATTGTAGCACAGGGTGAGAGTTAGGGGGTTAATTTTATTCTCCTATAAATGGTGATCCAGTTTTGCCAGCGCCATTTGGTGAATATGCTCTCTTTCCTCCATTGAGTCTTTTTGGTTGTTTTGTCAAATATGAGGTGGATGAAATTGTATGTGCACAAGTTTGGATCTTGAATATTGTTCCATTGTTCTGCAGGTCAGTTTTGTACCAGTACCATGCTGTTTTTATGACTATAATTCTGTAATATAGATGGAAGTCTGGTTTTGTGACACTCCGCTCATGTCCCGTATTGTACTTTTTGCTCAGGGTTGCTTTGGCTCTTTGGGAAGTTTTGTTTTTCCATGTGAATTTAAGGAATTTTTTCAAGTCTGTGAAGAAACTCTTGGGGATTTTAATTGAAATTGCACTGGATCTGTATATTAATTTGGGTAGAATGGACATATTTACTATGTTAATTTTTCCAATCCATAAGCATGGGAAATCTGTCCATTTTCTGATGTCTTTTCAATCTCCTTCTTCAAGGGTTTAAAAATTTTGTTGTAGAGAACTTTGATGTCTTTGGATAAGTTTATTCCTTGGTATTTTATTTTTTGTGGCTATTGTGAGTGGGTACATCTTATATTCATTTTCCAGTATCTTGTTGTTGGTGTAAAGAAAAGCTCCTGGTTTTTCTAGGTTAGCTTTGTATCCTGTCACTTTACTGAAACCCTTAACCAGTTCTAGGAGTTTTCTGGTAGAGTTTTTCGCATCCCTTAAGTAACCTATCATATCATCTGCAAAGAGGGACTTCCTCTTTTCCAATTAGTACTCCTTTAATTTCCCTTTCTTGCCTTATTGCCCTAGCAAATATTTCAAGCACTATATTAAAGAGGAATGGTGATAGGGGACAGCCTTGCCCTGTTTCTGCCTTTAAGAGCAGTGCTTCTAACTTTCTCCATTTACGATGATGTTGGCTGTGAGTTTGTTGTATATGGCTTTGAATATATTGAGGAATATTACCTCCAGTCCAATTCCCTCTAGGACGTTAAGCATGAAAGGATGCTGTATTTTGTCAAAGGCTTTTTCTGCATCAATTGAAATGATCATGTGGTTTTTGTCTGTCAGTACATTTATGTGGGTATGATATTTAGTGATTTACATATGTTGAAGCATCCTTGCATCTCTGGTATGAATCCAACTTGATCATGATGGTTGATTTTTTTGACATGTGTCTGTATGAGATTTGCAAGTATTTTGTTGATAATTTTTGCATCTGTGTTCATTAAAGTATGGGTCTAGGGTTTTCTTTCGTGTTTGTGTCTTTGCTGGTTTTGGTATCAGAGTGATCCTGGCTATGTAGAAAGAATTTGGGAAGTTTCCCCCTGCTTGTGTCCTTCTGAACATTTTTAGTAATATTGGTTGTAAGTCCTCTTTAAATGTTTTATAGAATTCTGCCATGACACCATCTGGGTCTTGGCCTTTTTCAGTTGGGAGGTTTCTACATTTTCAGATTCCTCATATATTATGGGTCAGTTTAAGCTGTAAATCTCTTCTTGGATAAGCTTTGGTGAATTCCAGGATTTCATATATTAATCCATTTCTCTTAGATTTTCAAATTTAATGGAGTGTAGTGTTTTGCAGTATTCCCATATGATTGTCCGGATCTTTTGTTGTCTTTTGTGATGTTTCCCTTTTCATCACAAATTCTATTGCTTTGGATTTGGTCTTCTTTCTTTTGGTTAATTGGGCTAGAGGTCTATCTATCTTGTTTATCATTTCAAGGAACCGGCTTTTGGATTCATTGATTCTTTGTATATTTTTCTTTGTTTCTATTTCATTGTTTCTGCTCCGATTTTTGTGATTTCTTCCTGCTATTGGGTTTAAGGTTCATTTGTTGTTGTCTCTCAAGTATTTTTAGCTGCAGTGTTAGTTCGTTTATTTGTCCTCTTTCTGTGTTTTTAATGTAGGCACTGTGGGCTATAAACTTCCCTCTTAGGACTGCTTTTAAAGTATCACATAGGTTTTGCTGTCTTGTATTGTCTTTTTTCATTTCATTCCAGGAATGTTTTTATTTCTTTCTTCATTTCTTCCTTGACCCATTCATTATTTAGGAATGTGTTGTTCAGTCTCCATGTGTTCTTGTAGATAGTAGGTATTATGTTGGTGTAGATATTGAGCTTTATTGCACCATGGTCTAATAGAATGCATGAAATTATTCCAATCCTTTTGTATTTGTAGAGTTTTTTTCTGTGTCCCAGTATGTGATAGATTTTGGAGAATGTCCTGTTGTGTGCAGAGTAGAAAGTATATTCCAGGTGGACTATTTGTAGATGACTGTGAGGTCAATTTTGTGTGTTGTATTGTTCAGTTCAGATGGCTCTCTTTTTATCCTTTGCCAGTTGGCCTATCTAATGTGCTCAGTAGGGAATTTAAATCCCCCACTATTAGTGTGCTGGGATTAATCTGTGCCTTGACGTCCTGAAGAATTGAGTTTATAAAGTTGTTGCACCAGAGTTTGGTGCCTATATATTCATGATTATGAAATCTTGTTCCTTTGATAAGGATGAAAAATTGAAAAAATGTTCCTTTGATAAGGATGTAGTGGCCCTATATGTTTTTTCTGATTAGTTTTACTTTGAAGTCTATTTTGTCTAATATTAGAAAAGCATCTCCTGCTTGCTTTTTGGTACCAGTTGCTTGAAATACTTTTTCCATCTTTTCACTTTAAGTTGGTGCCTATGCTTGAAGGTGAGATGGGTTTCTTGCAGAAAACATATAGTTGGATTCCATTTCCTAATCCATTCTCCCAGTTTATGTCTTTTGATTGGGGAGTTTAGCCCATTAATATTTAAGGTTATTATTGAGAGATCTGTGCTGCTTCCTTTTACCTTATTTTCTGTTTTCATTCTTGGTCTAGGTTTGTATTTCTGTAGTTATACTTTTATTCATTACTCTCTCTAGCTGCTTGGGGATAGTTGCTCCTTTCCTCTGACCTTTGAATTGTTTCAAGTATTTTCTGAAGGGTTGGTTTTCTGGATATGGATTCTTTCATTTTGTTGGGTCATGAAATATTTTTCTTTCTCCTTCAACTAAAATTGACATATTTGCTGGATATAGTAATCTGGGTTGGCATCTATGGGTGTTTAGTACTGGGAATACATTGGTCCACATTCTTCTGGCTTTCATGATTTCTACTGAAAAGTCAGCTGTAATTCTGATGGGTTTCCCTTTATATGTAACTTGTTGATTTTCTCTTGAGGCCTTCAGTAATCTGTCTTTGTTTGGGGCATCTAGTGTTTTAACTATGATATGGCATGGGGTATCCTTTTTCTGATCTTGTCTATTTGAGGTTCTCTGTGCTTCTGGTATTTGCTTGGTTTTGTCATTTTTCAGTGGGGAAATTTTTTTCTGCTATTCTGTTGAAGATCTGATCAAAACCTTTGTCCTGGGGTTCTTCTCCTTCCTCTATCCCTATGATGTGGGAGTTTGATCTTTTCTTTTTTTTAATATTTTTTATTAATTTTTATTTATTTCCATATGTGTATGAATGTACTGTCTTCATGCAAGTTTGTGCACACGTGTCGTGCAATGCCGCGGAGGTCAGAAGAGGGTCTCTCGGATTCCTCTGGAGCTGGAGTTCTCCTGGAACCGGAGTTTCAGACGGTTCTCGGCCGCCATGTGGGTGCTGGGGATCGAACCCAGGTCCTCTGCAAGAGCGGTTGGTGCTCTTCACGGTTAGGCCATCTCTCCAGCCCGAGTTTGATCTTTTCATAGTGTCCCATATTTCCTTTTTCCACTCTTGTGATTTTTAAAAATTTTTCATACTCTTTGTTTGAGCATTGAACTTCTTCCACATTGTCTATCTGTGTTGATATTCTACATTGGGCTTCATCCAATCTGTTTCTGAGGCTTTCACCCATCTTTTCTGGCTGAGTGGATGAGGGTTCAATTTCCTTTTTCATTTCATCCTGTGATTTTTGTGTTATTTCAGGTTCCCTTTGGAATTTGTCATTCTGTCCTTCTAAATCCTTTATTTGCTGGTTGGTTTCCTGTTTCATTTCAGCATGGGATCTTTTCAGTGTTTCCACTTCATTTCTGAGTTTGTCATTCTCTCCCTTGATTTCTTTGAGTATGTCCATTATTGTTCTTTAAGATCTCTGTCCTGGGTTATCTCCAGGTTGAATTCTTTGTTGGAGTCTTCTATAGTACTGATAGATTTTGGTCATGATTTATTATTTGCTTTTCCCATGTTTTTGATTTTCCTTTGTGTTCTTGGCCTGTGGATTTGATTTGTTGTCTATAATCTGGTGTGAAATTCAAGTACTTCTTGGTTTGGTTGAAGGCCTGTTCCTCAGGTTCGGAAGCTTTGTTTTCTGTTCTATTACTTTGTGCTCCAAGTCACCTTCTCTGTTCCCACTGGGATAGCTACAAGGGAGGTGGGTGACACTGTTTTTTGCTAGCACAATCCTGTCACCACCAGAGTGAGCATAGATCCTTACCCTATCTGGTCTGGAAGTTGGAGCAGCTACAGATGCTATGGGCCTCAGGTGGTCCTGGAACCCTGCACTGGAAGCGATGGGGTTCCGCTGGTCCTGGGACCTGCCTGATGGGAAACTCCAGAACTTTTTTTTCTCCTAAGAAGGGTGATGGACTTTTTTGTTCAATCGTATAGTATTAGACCCTGAATGACAAGAATCTATCATATAACATTGCATGTATATATACATGTATATGCACATGGCAATGATTTCTTCCCATTTTGCTAAATTTTCAATTAGCTTTCTTATACTGATACTTTATTGGTAGGGGAAGTATTTATAAATTATACAAGTAAGCATGTGAATATTAGGCAGAAAAATTGATGAGCTGAAAGTTCATGCAGAAAGTATCAGAATGAGTTGATATGCTATGCTTATATGTGTCCATTTGGTCCTATTCTTTGGGTCTAGTTTTGAGAGGCTGTAATAAATTTATTTGGGGCCTAGTTGGAGCCCACTGAGGACTTAAATTTGAACGTTATTGTTATTCTTGCTCCTGGTGCTTTCTGTTCTGCTCTGCTTCCTATTTGCCAGGAAGTGTGGTGCCTCAACCACATTCTACCGTGAAAGGGCCTCATTATATATCCAGGTTCAACAGAACCAAGGCCTGTGAACTCAAGTCTCTGAAAATGTGAGTGAAAATATACATGTTCTCCCTTAAATTGTGTCACATATTTTGTCACAGCAATGAAAACTTGAGTAGCACAGAATATTTGGGTCTAGGTGTGACTTAGGCTGATAGTGGCATTTTCTTCCAACAGACCCACTACCTTGCTCATACAACAGCTTGCTATCTATCTACACCATGATAAGTGTATTAGAGGAAGTACCTGAGCTGTCAGGAAGGCAAAATCCTTGCTTTCAGTAGGTGTCAATCACAGGGACTGAATTTACCAGAAAGACAGAAGACAAAGAATCCACTTCTGTCTTAGCAACACTCTGTGTGAGGTTTCATAAATAGGTTGGAGAAAGAGGATGTGGAAACTTGAGTATAAGTTTACCTTGGAAAGGGGAAGGATAGTTGAATTCAGATACTTTTATTCTTTTCATTGGAAGACCACTGTGAATGGAGATCTCCCAGGGACATTGTTCTTCAGCCAACTTTGTCTCTATTCTTATGGATAATATCTAGATTTGGGATATAGTATTTTATATATGGATACCATCTTCTGGAATCTCACTGATTTTCAAAACTGAGGTAACTATGTTTCAACAGCTCTTCAGAGCTGTCAGTGAAGTTTTGGGAGTTTATTGTTTTTGCTTGCTACTCTGGTGGGAAGGTGATGGCTATCCCATGGGCTGAAAAAAATAACAAATTTTTTTTCCTAGAATTAGAATCAGCATTCTGTTTAGGGGTACTCCTGAGTTGATCTATATGGAGATAATAAAAGAAGTCATCAAGACTTTTGAGTTTTTAAAATAAATGACCAGTGGATCCAAATTTATACTAGTAGGCTTTACACTCAGTTATAAAAAGCTAAAGGAAAACAGGAGAATACACTGAAACACACAGCATTTGAAGTAAAATAAATAAATTGATGATATAACAAACAAATAATTTAAAATAATCTTAAATTCAATTTCAGTTGTATATGGAGTTTTAGAAATAAAATAACCTTATATCTGGGTTTAGATGAATTTGATTTGAATTCAAACTACATTTAATTTTATTCTTAAAACCATACTGCATTTATAAAATGAAAACAATATCAGATACTTTATTGAGTCAATGCAAATATTATAAAATGCCTATAGTAGTATCTGACACACCATATATAACAATAATTAGTATTTCTTTTTTCATACATATAAATTTCATGAAAACTCTGCACACATTTTGAAGAACTTTTTCTCCATCAAAATATTTTTATTGAAGTTTTTTGCATTTCATACAATATTTCTTAATCAAATTTAATCAAATTTATACCCATTCCCCCTTCCTTGTCTCCTACACTACCAGAGCACATGCACTCTGCCATACATGTTTTGCATTTTTTTCTCAGTATTTAAAAAAATATGATTAAAAAAATTTTGATGCAGAAGTTTACGGTTCGGGGCAGAAGTTTACTGTATCAGTTCCTCGAACCAGTCTTTTTGGTTGTTGTTGTTGTTCTTTCCAAATTGTATCACTTCAAAATATGCATATATCTATATATGCCACACATATATCAAAATTATGATGTCTGAAAATAATCTATAGGTTAATTTCAAAACATGTTTAGGGATCCACATTTTGACAGTAGAGTTGTGTGCAGGTTAAAAAATATTACTTTACATTCTTACATTCCATAGCAAGTTGATGAGTAGCATCAGGTAATGTATTTACTACAAATAGAAGGAACAAAATGCCTTACAAATAGAGATGTGGTGCTAGGATCCACAAATGAGGGACACCATACATCATTTGTTTTTCTGGGACTGAGTAACTTTGTTTAGCAAAATGGATTCTAGTTCCATTCATTTACCTACAAAGTTCATGTTATCATCTTTCTTTACTGCTACACAGAACTCCATTGTGTAGAAGTACCACATTTTCTTTATCCATTGAGGGACACTTGGGTTGCTTCCAGCTCTTCGCTATTGTGAAGGGAGCTGCAATAAAAATGGATGTGCATGTATCTCTGTAATAGGATGAGGCTGGTGGGTATATACCCCGGAGTAGTATGACTGGGTCAGGTGGTAGGCTCTTTTTGAGTCTTAATTCTCCACACTGCTTTCCAGAGGTTGTATGAGTTTTCATTCCCACCAACAGTGGATGAGTGTACCTCTTTCCCTACAACCTTTCCAGCATTAGGTTTCCTTTGTTTTCTTGCTCATAGCCAGTCTTAATGGAGTAAGGTGATATCTTAAAGCGGTTTCAATTTTCATTTCCTTAATTATTAGTGACATTGAACATCTTCAAATTGTTACCATTCACAATAATTATTCTTCCTAATGTCTCTAAAATTTTGAAATTTCCTTTATATAAAATGGAGTTAACTTTATGAACATTATTATCTATCTTATTTTTTAAATTTTGTTATTGAAGTTCTGTGCATTTCATACAACATCTCTTAAAAATTTTTTATTAATTTTATTTATTGCTGTATGTGTATGAATGTACTGCCTGCATGCAAGTTTGTGCACCCGTGTCGTGCAATGCCGCGGAGGTCAGAAGAGGGTGTCGGATTCCCCTGGAACTGGAGTTCTCCTGGAACTGGAGTTTCAGACGGTTCTCGGCCACCATGTGGGTGCTGGGGATCGAATCCGGGTCCTCTGTAAGAGCGGCCAGCACTCTTAACCGCTAGGCCATCTCTCCAGCCCCCATACAACATCTCTTAATAACATTTAGACTCATTCCCCTCTCCTTGCCCCCAACCCTGACAGAGCTCATGTATTCTGCCACACATGTCTTTCCTCTTTTTCTCAGTCTTTTTTTTTTTTTTTTTAATTTTCAATGCAGATGTTTACAGATTTGGGCAGAAGTGTACTGTTTCAGTCAGTTCTTTTACTCAGTGTTTTTTGTTTCTCTATTTCTTCCAGTTTGTATCACTCCAAAACATGAACACTTTTTAAGATGTGTCTCACCCATCTTTACTTCTTCATTTATGAAGTCTCTGTTCAGTTTTTTTACTCCATCGTTGGTTTTTGGAGTAGTTTATATATTGTGGAAGTTAATGCTCTCTCAGATGTATCGCTGGTGAAGGTTTCCTCCCAGTCTGTGGGTTTTCTCTTCACTTCATTGATTGTTTCTTTAGCTGTACAGAAGATTTTGATTTTAATGAGGTCCCACTTGTCAATTGTTGACCTTATTTCCTGCACATCTGCTGTCTGATTTAGAAAGTCTTTTCTTAGATTTATGTCTTGTAGGTTGCTGCCAATGTTTTCTTCTATCATTTTCAGAGTTTGGGGTTCCACATTGAGGTCTTTGATCCATTTGGAGTGGATTCCTAACTTTAAGTGGAATACTTCTAATTTTTCTTATTTAGAATAATATTAGCTGTGGGTTTGTTGTATATGGTTTTAATTTTGTTGAGGAATGTTTCACAGGGTGAAAGGTAGGGGCTTAATTTTATTCTTCTACGAGTGATGATCCAGTTTTACTAATACCATTCGCTGAAGATGCCGTCTTTCCTCCACTGAGTCTTCTTGGGTCCTTTGTCAAATATGAGGTGGCTGAAATTGCATGTGCTCAAGTTTGGGTCTTCAGTTTTGTTCCATTGATCTACAAGTCTGTGCTTGTACCAATATTAGGCTGTTATTTTTTACTATATCCCTGTAATATAGTTTGAAGTTTGGAATAGTAATCCTCCTGGTATTGTTGTTTTTGCTCAGGGTTGTTTCGGTTATCTGGGGTCTTTTGTTTTTCCATATGAACTTTAGGGTGTATTTTTTCCTAGGTCTGTGAAGAAGCTCATGAGGATTTTAATTGGTATTGCATTGAATATGTATATTACTATGGGCAAGATGGTCATTTTACTACAGTAATCCCTGCAGTCCATGAGCATGGGAAAGCCTTCCACCTTCTGGTGTCTTCTTCAGTCTCCTTCAAGGATTTAAAGTTTTCGTTAGAAAGATTTTTCTGTCTTTGGTGAGGTTCGTCCCCAGTTAATTTTTGAGGCTATTTTGAATGGGAAAGTCTCCTTATATTCCTTCTCCAATTGCTTGTTATTTTCATAAAGAAAATTGCTGTTTTTCTAGGTTAATTTTGTATCCTGCCACATTACTGAAACTGTTGATCATTTCTTGTAGTTTTGTGGTAGACTTTTGGTCATCTCTTATGTAAACTATCATGTCATCTTCAAAAAGTGATAGTTTGACCTCCTGTTTTCCCATTAGTATTCCTTTAATTGCCTTTTTTTATTGCTCTAGCGAGTATTTCAAGCACTATATTGAATAGCAGTAGGTGGAAGGCTTTCCCATGCTCATGGACTGCGAGGATTAATGTAGTAAAATGACCATCCTGCCCATAGTAATATACATATTCAATGCAATACCAATTAAAATCCCCATGAGCTTCTTCACCGACCTAGAAAAAAATACACCCTAAAGTTCATATGGAAAAACAAAAGACCCCAGAGAGCTGAAACAACCCTGAGCAAAAACAGCAGCCTTGACAAGTTCCTAACTTTAAGGGGAATACTTCTAATTTTTTCCTACTCAGAATAATATTGTCTGTGGGCTTTTGTACATGGTTTTAATTTTGTTCATGAATGTTCCCTGAAGTCTAGGACTTTAAACATGAAGGCATGTTGAATTCTGTGGAAGGAATTTTCTGCATTAATTGAGATTACCATGTGGTTTTTGTCTGGGAATACTTTTGTCCATGCCTTTCTGGCTTTATATTTGCATTGAAAAGTCTGGTGTATTTCTGATGGATTTCCCTTCATATGTAAGTTGTTTTTCTCTTGTGGCTTTCAGTATTCTTTGTGTTGTTCGTCTAGCATTTTAACCATTATATGGTGTGCAGAACTTCTTTTCTGATCTTGTCTATTTGGTGTTCTATGTGCTTCTTGTATTTGTATGGGTATGTCAGTTTTTTCAATATGTGGAAAATTCCTTCTATAATTCTGCTGAAATTCTGGTCAATATCATTATCCCGGGATTCTTCTCCTTCCTCTCTACCTATGATGTGGAGGTTAGATCTTTTCACGGTGTCACCTTTCCTGATTATTATACTCTTGTGTTTGTTGAATTTTTCATAATCTTTGCTTAAGCATTCTAGTTCTTCCATGTTATCTTCCAGTCTTGATATTCTATTTTCTGCTTCATCCATTCTTTTACTGAGGCTTTCTCCCATCCTTTCCTGTTGACTATGTGATTCTTTGATGTCCTTTTCCATTTTATCCTGAGATTTCTTGAGTATTTCCACTTCCTTCAGGAGTTTATCATTCTCTCTAGTTCTTTTTTTGTCTATGTGTTGTTTATATTTATCATTCTGTCCTTCTAGTTCCTTTATTCACTTGTGTGTTCTTTATATTCCTTGAGCTCTTTGAGTATGTCTAAGATAGTTCTTTTAAGATCTGTGTCCTAGCTTACCTCCAGGGAGTTCTCATTATAGGAGTCTTTTATAGTACTGGTAGAATTTGGTGAGGATTTATTGTTTGGTTTTCCCACATTATTATTTTTTCATTCTGCTTTTGGCATGTAGATTTGTTTTACTGCTTTTAATCTGTTAGGAAACTCAGGTGTTTCTTCATTGTTTTGAAGGCTGACATTGCTTGTTTTCTTCAGCCTTAGTTGTTTTTTTACTAGTTATGAAGGGCTGGAGGGCCTAGGCTTCAGCTTTTCACTTTTGGTTTTGTATTGGAAGGACCAGCTCACTCTCACCCTTCTGGTCTGGAGCTTCTCCAGGGATCTGGATGGTTAGCAATCAGGTGGGCTTGAACCTCATATGAATGATGTGTGTCTACCAGTTCCCCTGGATTGGCTGTGGGTGTCTGCAGTGGCCTGCAGGGGCCAGGCCACTTTGCTGCATGATTGAGCTCCATCCAGTTCCATATCCCTGCATGGCTCTGCCTGGGTGGGGGCCACTCATCTGGGTGGTAGAGTGATACCTGAAAACACTCCATCTCTCTATTCTTTTCACTCTATAAAACTTTTACATATTTAATGGTCAATGGAGGAATGAAGAAAGCTCTGATTTTGATTCAAAGCAAATTTTTCTTAGTAAACTAGAAAATATCAATGCACAATTATATTAAGGTTTATTAACAAAAAGACAGTTTTTGCTTGTTCATTTGTTTCTGGCCTGTTTGCCAACTTTCGTGGGTGATGGTTTTCATAATTTGCGTTTCTTATATGTTTTGTTTCTTTTGGTTTTAAAGTAAAATTCTTATCACTCCTTCTAAATTCTAAGCTTTATGATAATAGGAAACTTATTTTATAAAACTGAGTGTATGCCAAAGCATTTACCTATGTTGAACCATCCCTGCATTTCTGGTATGAATCCAACTTGTTCATGATGCATGACCTTTCTGGTGTGTGGCTGTATATGGTTTGCAAGTATTTTGTTGAGAATTTTTGCATCTATGTTCATTAAAGTAATGGGTCTGTAGTTTTGCCAGGTTTTGGTATTAGAGTGATGCTCACTTCATAGAAGGAATTTGAGAAATTTCCCTCTGTTTCTATCCTTTTGAATAATTTGAGTAATAATGGTTGTAGGTTTTCTTTAAATGCCTTATAGAATTCTGCTGTGAATCCATCTGGGCCTGGGTTTTTTCAGTTGGGAGGTTTTTTTTTTATTAAATTTTCAATTTCTTCATATATTATGGGTCTGTTTAAGCTGTCAATCTCATCTTGTTTAAAGTTTGGTGATTTCATAATTTCAGATATTTATCCATTTCTCTTAGGTTTTCAAATTTAGTACAGTATAAGTTTTCAAAGTATTCCCATATGATTATTTGGATCTTTTCTTTATTTGTTATGTTTCTCTTTTCATCTCTAATTTTATTGCTTTGGAGTTGCTATTTCTTTCTTTTGCTCAACTGAGGTAGAGGTCTATCTATCCTGTTTATCCTTTCAAAAACCAGCTCTTGGATTCATTGATACTTTGTATTGTTTTCCTTGTTTCTACTTCATTGATTTCCTCTCTGATTTTTATTTTTTTCCTGTATGCTGGGTTTAGGATTCATTTGTTATTGTCTCTGGAGTATTTTTAGTTGCAGTGTTATGTCCTTTGTTTGTGCTCTTTCTGTGTTCTTTTTTTTTAATTTTTTTTTTATTAATTTTATTTATTTCATGTTTATGAATGTACTGTCTGCATGCAGGTCTGTGCACCCGTGTCGTGCAATGCCGCGGAGGTCAGAAGAGGGTCTCGGATTCCCCTGGAACTGGAGTTCTCCTGGAATTGGAGTCTCAGACGGTTCTCGGCCGCCATGTGGGTGCTGGGGATCGAACCCGGGTCCTCTGTAAGAGCGGTCGGCGCTCTTAACCGCTAGGCCATCTCTCCAGCCCTCTTTCTGTGTTCTTAATGTAGGCACTTAGGGCTATAAATTTCCCTCATAGGACTGCTTTTAAAGTGTCCCATAGGTTTCGTTGTGTTGTATCATCCTTTTCATTTAGTGCCAGAAATACTTTTTTTGTTGAAGTTTTGTGTATTTCATATATTTCTTAATCAAGTTTAGATTCAATTCCCAGGAATACTTTTATTTCATTTCTTTATTTCTCCTTTGACACATTTGTTATTCTGGAGTGTGTTTAGTCTCCATGAATTCTTGTAGATAGTAAGGCTGTTTCTGGTGTTGATATTAAGCTTTATTGCACTGAGGTCTGATAGAATGTATGGAATTATTTCAATTTTTGTGTATTCGTTGAGGTTTGGTCTGTGTCCCAGTATATAGTCCATTTAAGAGAATGTTCCATGGGGTACCAAGTAGAAAGTACATTCTTTGTGGTTTGGGTGGAATATTTGGGAGATGTCTGTTAGGTCCATTTGGTGTATTGTATTGTTCTGTTCAGATGTCTCTTTGTTTATTCTTTGTCCAGTTGACCTGTTCAATGGGCTCAGTGGGGTATTCAAGTTCCCCACTTAGTAGTGTGCTGGGATTAATATGTGCCTTGAAATCCTGTAGAATTGTGCATATGAAGTTTGCTGCACCAGTTTTGTTACTTTGTTTAGTATAAATATTGTTACTTTGTTTGACATGAATTTTGTTATTTCACTATGATAATAATAATAATATTGTGATTAGTTGCAAACTTCTTCATCTAACAAAAATATGTATAGAAGTATTTGTAAGGTAAAATGATTTATTTAAAAATACCGTACATAAGTTTTGGAGTTCAGAGAAGGTGAAATAAAGATACTAAAATATTGATAAAAAATATTATCTAGGATTTGACAAATTTCTCAGTAATCATTTCACCTATGTTGACCATTTTCAGGAATGTTAGAAAAAGATGTAATTAAACCATGGTCTACCTTTCTAGATTGCTTCACCAATTTTTACTGCCCCCCCTCCACTAGCTATCTTAAGCAGAATGATTTAGTAATAATATCTGTGAATCGCAATTACTGATTAAAATATAAAAGTGCTCTTATATGTAGTATCTGTTTATCAACAGTGTACAATAACACCCTCTTTACACACATACACACACACACAAACTTTCCACACTTAACAAATTATACCATAATAATTGAAAATGACATTTCATGATGTTTATAGTACATCTATTGGCATGTGCTATTCTACAAGTGTCTCCACTTGCCAAGGTGCTTTGGAAATTACAGAACTTTTAATAAGAAGTAAATAATTTCCCATTTGAATGTCATCTGGAAATATCTTCCTATGAAAAACTAAGAAGTCATTTAATGTATAGTTACTTCAATGTTTCACTGTCAAATGTATCCTTGCCCCTATAGAGCAGCTGGGGTTTAAATTACACATTCGTTTGCTCACTGGAATTTTGCTATTTATCCATGACCCCTTGTTTAGATTACATTTGGACCACTGAATAACATCTCCAGGAGAATGACATTCCCAAACAAAGAAGGCAGCACCCCCTGTCTCCTGTGGCATTTGTCCCTTATCACTTTTTCTTTATAATGTTTGTCTTTTAATAATTGGCATTTGACTTCATGTCCATACTGATTTAACATTAACAATACAAACTATTTCTTAGACTTCTGCAATTCACCAACTGATTTTATAAGTTTTTGAAGTGAAAAACATGGGGATTTTTGATTATGATTAAGAAATAGAAGTGCTAATTTGGAGAAATGTTTTATGTATTAAGATTTGTCAAGGTGTATGTGAATGTATTTCTATGATTACATGTTACATGTATACATAAACCAACTGTATTAGTTTGCTAAAGGTGTTCAAACAAAGGAACACAGAGCATCTTTTAAAAATATTTCTGCTAGAGGACATCATGCTGAGTGAAGTAACACAGTCCCAGAAAAACAAACGACGAATGGTATCCCTCATCTGTGGATGCTAGTGCCAATTACCTAGTTGTATTTCTTGTGTATGGCCCCCTGAGCTTTTGTCCAAAGCAGTTGGGAGTGATGCATATTGGAAACAACACCACCAACAACAACAACAGAAAGGACTGAATCGAAGAACTGCCCGAAACAGTGAACTTCTGCTCAAAACAGTCAACTTCCTCATGGAGAATTTTGAGAAAGACTGAGAAAGAGATGGAAAGCATATTTGGCAGAATGCATGCGCTCTGGTGGGGTGGGTGAATGGGGGGGACACGGGTCTAGATTTGTTAAAAAAATAAAAATAAATTTATGTGAAAAAAGAAATAAAGGTGTGTGCCACCAGGAAAAAAATATTTCTATAGAAATTTTGTGATTTTCATAGACTATAATTTGATAATATTTAAGTAACCTCTACTAACTGTACCTCCTTTTACTGATACTTGCCAAATTTAAGGCAATGTATTATATATAATAAATTTACATATTATAAAATATATATAATAAAGCATGTAGAGTCTAATTTGTGTCTGCAAATGTCCTTCAGTGTGGGTAAATCCACTGTAGCCTAGGTGATCTACCAAGATTCACATCCTTGAAAGAGATTTTATCTCCCTTTCCCAGCAGCCATTGATTGTCAAAAGTGCCTTAAGTTGTGTTGCAGTTTCTTACTAAGTTCTCTATGTCTATACATGAATTATGTCTTGTTTGAGTTTGTACAGGACTTGTACATATTGTCACCATTGCTGTGAATACATATGAGTAACTTACCAGCAGTCAGGAAAACTTTGTTTCCTTGTGATTATTCACCACTTCTGGCTCTTAAAATCTTTCCACCCCTTATTCTTCAGTTATCCCTGTACCTTGGAAGGCAGAAGTTTGGAACAGGTATCCTATTCAGGGGTAAGAACTCTGCATCCTCTTGCTCTCTCTACATTAGTTGTAGATTTCTGTGTTAATCACCTAATGACTTATTGTTATAACTATACTTTAATGCATCTCTAAACTCTCACCAGAGAAATTTCCTTAACACAGAATATCTTAAATAACAAAAAGTTATTGCTTCACTACCCTGTAGATCAGAAATTTTAACTCATGATGCCTGCAAGCTTGGTTCCTTTTGGGGACTGTGAAAGAAGTATTTAATTCTGAACTTTGTCCTTAGTTTTGTAGGCAATTGTTTTTTATGTTTATGTGACACTCTCTTTTGTGGCATTACTATACCAATATAATTTTCAGAACAAATAAACCTTAACTCTTAAATATACTTTATAAAAATAGAACTTGGAAGATACTCATTCTCTTTGACCTCTCTTGGAACCGTCTTTCTGCTGGAACCATGCTGATGGAACTGTCTTGCTGGAACTCTGTCCTTGGGACTGTGTACTCAGAACACATCCCCACCTGTATTATATTCAAAATTGATTCTCCAGCTTCAATTGGGGAAGTACAAGCTTGACTCCACCCTACTATTAACAGACCATTTGGCCTTTTTATCACTAGTTCTAGAATATTTTGTTTATCCAAGGTCAGGCATCCTTCCCAATCTCAACTGTGTGCAATGGAGATAGATGCACTGCTTCACGGGTCTTTGATATGTTAATCCTCAAATTGTGTTTACCAAGAAAATGAGATCACATGCCTAGGTCACAGGACATAAAAGCACATAGTTTTGCTGGGATTAGTTATTAGTCCAGATCATGTCCACTTATAAAAGACATTACCAGAATTTTAAAATATATTATTATTGACAGTTCATACATTTCTGGTAAACCTCCACCCACAATGCATGCATCTGATCTTCCTTTAACACGCGCGGGCACAAACCACATGATTTTCTTCCCTCTCTTAAACCAGGCCTGGCAATCCCACAGGACTGCGAGCTTCAAGGCTGTCTCCTGCCTGCAGGCTGACAGTCTCTGAGCTTAGGTCCTGGCAAGGAGAGGGGAGGGGGACTGTGGGGGAAGTTACCCTGATGGAAGACAAAGAAAGACATACAGACATGGACACAGAGAAAGCTCAAGTGAATAGACCGAACTTAAACGTTGGAACTCAAGGCTTTTATACTAACCCAGGCATGGGCCAGGACAAGTACACATAATTGGGGCTGGGGCTGTGGCAAGCAATTGGGACAAGGGATCCTCAGGCTATAATCCAGATCAAAGTTCTTTCCTGAGAGATCAAAGGACAGTCCGGGCATCACAAGTCTGTGAGAATAACGGGGGGAGACTCAAAGCTATTGGCTGCCAAAAGAATACCTACACCATGGGGTTGAGCATTTGTACCCAGATATCTTTTGCTGAAAGTTCATTCATAGGAGTCCATCCAGCCTATGTACAGATCTTAAGAAGGTCTACTCTCCCTCACCCAGCAGTAATCCATATCCAGCAGTTCCCAGGCCAGGGCTGGTCTGCTGTCCATTTCCATCCCTTCACTCAGGGCCCTTGTCTGGTTGAGTGGGCATGGTTCTTGTGCTCCAAGCCAGCTTTGACAGTTCAAATGAACAAGATTCCAGTGACTTGAAAACTCTGTTTCTCTATGATCACAGACCAACCCTGGCTCTTAAAATCTTTCAGCTCCCTCTTCCACAATGGTCTCTGAGCCAAAGGTGGATGAAATAAGAATCTGTCTGCAAATTTTGCCTTTCTGTGTGGTGATAAATCATGTAAGATTAAAGATAATCCTCATATTTTCATTTTAATTTGGGGATTCCTATCACCAAATCAGGACATGTTGTGAAGTATTAGTGGGCAATATTTCAATGTATTGCTTTTCAGGGCCACAATTCAACCTATAACATGAAGTATCTTGATTTGCTTTGCTCCTTCAGAATCAATCACATGAGAGGTTGATATTTTTGCTATGAGAATTTAACTGAGATTTAACTTGAAAACTCTATTTGGAAGACTATTTTCTCAAGTATCTAATGTAAGGCTTAGAATAATGAATTAAGTTCCTACAGCATTGTGTACTCTTGATGTGAAAATGTAGCCTTGGGAGTCAACAACCTTCTACAATTTTTTTTAGCAGATATCTTAGTTTCATCTTGATTGGAAGTGGAGTGGGTAAGATCAGAGTGACCTGAATGAAGTTTAGGTAGCAAAATCTGGAAATTAAACTCAAAACATTAATAGGTGTGTATTGATTATTGATGTTGAGGAAAAGAAAGAGAACTGGGAGAAGCATAACCCAATTTCTATAAGCCACAGTCAATCTAAAGGTACACACTTCACGTCCCCCAAATTAATGGTTCATTCTAGCTAAGAATAAAGCCAAATTCTATAAAATGTTTATGCAAATTACTTCTAAATCATACCAAATTTAAAGAAAATATAGAAACTCCACCTGTGCTATGGATCTTATTTGATTGTTAAGAATTGAATTGTTAATGAAGTATTGTAAAGAATTGGAGCTTGTTTATTTTCTTTTGGAGCAGTCTGTATGAATACAACGCTAATCTTTAGATCTCTTTCCTTTTAAAAGGAAAAATCTTCTGAAGTCCTGGTTTTATCTGAAAAGTAGCTATTTTAATGTTGAAATTATATATAATTTTCATTTTAATATTTTATATAAACTTGTCTATTAAGTAATTTAATTTTCCTTCTGAGTTCTGAATGTCCTGTGGTGCAAGATACTTACTGTAGAGGAGTTTAGAAGATTAGGCAAATTTTACAAGGAGATATTGCAAGTCATGTTGATGGGGGTATTGGATATAAGAAGATACTTATTTGACATGAGATTTCAGGTGTCTTCAAAAGTCCAAATGAGACTTTAAAACAGAGGTCAGAATTACCCAGGTTTAGAACTGGATGTGCTAGCACATAACTTTAATACCAGCAATCAGGAGGCAGAAGGAGGAAGAACTCTGTAATATTGAGGCCAGCATGTCCTACATGACAAATTCCAGCCCAGCTAGGATTACAGGAAGCCTGTCTCAACCACCACCACCCCTAAATTACTGAAGTTTAATTAATACAAATTCGTTTTTCATCATTGAAACCCTTTAATAGTTTGTGATTTAGCATAAATTTAAATTTCTTCAAGGTGTACATGTTGTTAAAAGTTATACCAGAGTCCTCAGAAGGCAGATTAGTGGATAAAGGACTTGTTCTGCAAGTGTGAGGATCCAAATTTGGATCCTCATCACCCCCTTGTAAAACAATGTAAGAGCTGGAGAGATGGCTTAGCGGTTAGGAGCGCCGACTGCTCTTGCAGAGGACCCAGGTTAGATCCCCAGCACCCACATGGTGGCTGAGAACCGTCTTTAACTCCAGTTCCAGGGGCATCGACGCCCTCTTCTGACCTCCGCAGCATTGCACGACACGGGTGCACAAACCTGCATGCAGACAGTACATTCATACACATATGAAAATAAAAATTAAAAAAAAAACAGAAAAAAACAACATAAGTGGCAAGGACCTGTAACATTAGTATTGGGGAGTTGATATTGGAATATCAGAATTGGAATGATTCCAATATCAATGTACACAAACCTGGGTTATAGAAGGACTATTAAGGTGGGGATGGAGATGAGGGTGAATTTTGAATAAGATCCAGTTATATTGTATGAAATCCTCAACGAACCAATAAAAATATATTCAAAAATGAAAACACTGAAGATACTGTCTCAAAATGAGTAAAAGATTCCTTGTATTCACTGACCAATTCACCCAGCTGAAATGGCAGGATCCTGGTTCAATAAGAGACCCTGTGTCAAAAAGGTAGGAAGAGAGCTAGAAAGGAATATGACAGAAATTCTGTCTGGCCCCTGCACATACAGTAACAGGTGAGCACATCCATGTAAACACACATACACACACAAACACACAAACTTACAAGAACAATTTAGTATATTGGAGGATATATTTATAAATAATACTAAGAGATGCATATTATTCCCATTTTACCAGCCCCATGGATAACAAAGTACAACAAAATGGAGCTTCAGCTGATTTGGTGGTTTGAAAGAGAAATGTCACTATAGGGTCAAATATTTAAACACTTGGTCAGTTGACAGCACTGCTTGAGGAAGGTCAGGAAATATTTAGGAGGTATGGCCTAGCTGGAAGAATCATGTCACTAGGGGCAGGCTTTGAGATTTCATAACCTGGTCCCACTTCCAATTTCTCTGCTCCCTGCACATGCCTGAAGATGTGTACTCTCAGCTTTCTGCTCTGGCTGTCTCCTGCCATGGCTCCTCAACCATGATAGACTATCAACCTTCTGGAGCCATAACACCAAATAAACTTTTTTTCCATAAATTTTCTTGGACATGGTGTGTTATCACTAAAACAGAAATGCCACTAATCCAAAAGCTGGTACCAGAGAGTCAGGTATAGCTGTGAAGATCTTGACCAAGTTCTTTGAAGGAATGTGGAAAACTTTATAATTTTGGACTAGAAAAGATGTTGAATACTGTAAGAAGACCTTAATAGGCCATTATAGATGATGCCTGATTCAAGCTGTCCCAGAGGTAAAGAGAAACAAGGCCTCAAATAGAAACTGATCAATGAATATCAAGTTGCAGTTACATAGAGAAAGATGCTTTGGTAAAAGATTTTACAGTAGGATGATCATAGATGTAATGGTGCATGCATTTCAAAGGCCTCAAGGAAAGAACTGAGGAAGTTTTAAGCACAAAGAAATTATACATGTTCAGGAGATTTAAGCTTTAAACAATGTAAACATGCATGAAACATCATGTGACCCTATTAAAATGTACAATTTTGTACTGGTATATGTCAGTCAAAATCAATTTAATTAAAAAAATAATAACGACTGGGACTTTTCAGCAGAGAATCTGCCTACACTCTTCTAAGAACTTGCCTGAGGTTAAATTAAAAATAACGGAATAAATTCTTTGGTTAAGGAAATTTCAAGACTGCCTAATGTTGAATCTGTGGCTTTGTTGTTACTTTTGAATTTTAGGCAGGTATACAATAAAGAAGAATGATTGTTGTAGGAAGAAATACAAATGTACAGTTTGTTGAGAAAGGAGCTCTAGGAAGTTTAATGTTGCAGCTAATGTGTGTGTTGGTAGAGAGGATATAATTAAGAACATTAGCACCACTAAGGAGATTTCTCCTCATGTCTACTTGGATGATGGAAAGAGTGTTATCATGTTAATATTCCATCCAACTAAGCTCAAAACTTGTGAAACAAAATGACCTGAGGAGTTTTCCATTCTCAAGAAACATCTGCATACTGAAGCTGATGCCACCAAGGTCCACCCCAAACAGGCAGCTGAACTTGGCATTGACCCTCTGTGTGGTCCTGCTTTTATACACACAAAAAATGTGAGAGTGAGGCAGCCATTGAGTCTTCTCTACAACTTCAGAAAGCTTCTGAGACCTGGCAGTGTGTTGCAGGGTAGTTCCTGGATAAAGATGACCTAGAAAGAAAAAGGGATTCTGAGAGGTCAGTGCATAAAACTGTGAAAAAAACAGTTTTAGTAGAGACCACAAAATGTTGAGATGCTAGAGTCTGATAGTATCTGTCAAAGAGAGCTGCATCCAGGAAGTGTGGAGAGAGAGAGAGACAGAGAGAGAGAGAGAGAGAGAGAGAGAGAGAGAGAGAGAGAGAGAGAGAATGCTGACAGCAAGAGTGGTATGATGGAGCCATCTAAACCCTTTGAAACAAAAGTCCAAAACATAGGACATGGAGCTACAGGGTTTTTTGCTTGCCTTTTGAATGAAAGTTCCGAGAAAAACTACATTTTGAAACTGAATCTTTTGGGAAGGCTGATAAACTGAATAGAACTTAAGTGATCATGAAGATTTTGGAATGTTGAAGGTCCAGAGCCTAATTACTATTTATCTTCAGCCATTTTTAGACCTCAAATAGCCATTCCTTATTCATCTCTATGTCTGACATAATATCCTGTGACTAACAGATTAAAAACTTGGAAGTATATTAACTTAATAGACCACTCTCTTCTACCAACCAAAAGGCTGCATACCATCAGATAGAATTTGAAGCCTACAGCTGAAATTTCTCTTTTGCTGTACTTCTACCAACCAAAAGGCTGCATATCATCAGATAGAATTTGAAGCCTACAGCTGAAATTTCTCTTTTGCCTACTTAGTGATTCCACCAATTATTTGAACAGTTCCTTGATTTATGGCTTTCAATGTTCTATTACTATAGAATTTCATCAGGGGCTGGAAAGGTAGGTGGCTCAAAGGTTAAGGGCACTGATTGTTCTTGCAGAAGACCCTAGTTTGAATCTCAAGACCCACATGGTAGCTACCGACCGTCCATAACTCCAGGAGATCTGACACCCTCTTCTGTACTCCACAGGCACTGCAGGACATGGGTGTACTTACATATATGCAGGTATAACACTCCTACACCTTAAATAAAAACAAATAAATCCAAAATAATTTAACAAAAATATTTTTAAAATTCAGGAAACTATTATCATATTAGAACATAAACTTTGGAGTAACCTGACTCTGTGTTCCTGGGACATGGTCATTGATATTTGGCTTCAGAATAAAATACCCCTTATACACTTGAAGGTGAGAGTTATGGTTTTACATCAGTACCCTGCTGAGCTTCAGTCTTGCTCTGGTCCACTAGTTCCCCACTGGAACAGAATTCTCCCTTTTGGAATATTAATGTGTATTCCGTGCCACTGTATGATGGAAATATATTATTTGTTTTTAGATTTTACAAGGGGTTATATTATAGGAATTCACTGCACCAAAGACAAACACCAAAGATAAAGGGGAGAACTGGATATTCTTTATTCAGGCTGCAGTGAATCAGCAGAGTAATCTCCAAAGCCTGAGTCCTGATTTGTAGTTTCTTAAAATAGTTATAAGAAATCTAATATCTCATTAGACCTGGTTTGTATTTGGTGGGTTAAAAATTCTTAGCCTATGCTATGAAGGAGAAAGGGTCTCAAGTAGTAAGCATTTTTACAGAAGCAGGAACAAAAGTTAAAAATGCTTAACTCCTTAAGACAAGGCTTTTATGTTTTTGTTTTCCTGAGTCAACTTTAGATTTCTATCTTAGCTACAATTAATAGAGTGCCTTCTGTCTCAGAAGAGACTTTAGACTTTTCCACATTGTTGAGACATCTTGGGGGTCAGGAATTAGAATGTGAGGGTTTGAATGAGAGCTGTCTCACATAGGCTCAACAATTTGAACACTATTTCAGGTTTTGGTGTTGTTTTGGAAGGATCATGGAACTTTTAGGAGATACGGCATAATCACATCACTGGGGGTGGATTATGAGAGTTCATAGCCTAGTCCTGTTTCTGGTTTCCCTTTCTGCATGCTCCACATGCTTGATAATGTGAGCTCTCAACGTTCTGCTCAGGGTGCTTCCTGTCATGCTTGCCTCACCATGATGGACCCTTAACCCTCTTCAACCATAAGTCCAAATAAACCCTTCCTTCTATAAGTTGTCTGGGTCATGGTATTTTATCACATTAATACAAAAGTTATGAATGCAGATGGCTATGTTAAGACTTGAAAAATTTAGACTCACAATTACTAGAAAGTTGTCTGATGGCCTGGATTTTTATGTACTAACCTGATTTTGTTGAAACACAGGGAGAAATAGAAGAAATTCTATTTTGTTCATTACATCATTATAATTTAAGAACATCTCATAGCAATAATAATGTAGTACACAAACACATACACACACACATATACACACATACCAATACACACACACACACACACACACACACACACACACACACACACAATCTATGCATCAAGGCATCCATCAAACTGTTCAAATATGTAATGAATCATTCACGGTACATTTTTTTCTTTTCTTTTTTATTTTTTGATGACATCCTTCAGAGGTCTGCAGTGTAGTCACCATGAATGTCAGGTAAAGTTTTAAGCATTTACCATATATTACCTTGATTGATATTCATAATGACCCCAGGAGGTAAGACTATTGTCATATGCAAAGAAAATGAGGTATACTAAGAACATAAATAACTTCCTCCCCCCCCACAGTAAGTGACATAATAGATATTCAAATACACTCAATCTAACATCAGAGACCTTGGTTGTAATAAGTACAAATACTCCCTCTGTTAACTTAGACCATTGTTTACATCTTTAGAAATGAAAGGATAGCAGTGTCTGAATGAGAATTATCTGAATGCAATCAGCACAGATAAATGTTGCCAAAAATCTCTTTATACTTGCTACACCACAAGTCAATCAAATACTTGATTCTTAAATTTCAAGCTGTTGATGAGAGAAAGCACACAAACTGTACAATTCATATTTTCTAAGCAACAAATTTAGAATGGTTGTTAAGAATTATTGTGACTAAGAATTTAGGGATAGTCTCTGACGAAACCTCAAGAGGACATTTTAAGCAATATCGTAAGCATTTGGTCATGTGCTTCTTTTTTTTTTTTTTTTTTTTTTTTTTTTGGTCTTTTTGAGACAGGGTCTCCCTGTAGCCCCAGCTGGCCTGGATCTCGCTCTGTAGAAAAGGCTGGACTTGAACTCACAGAGATCCATCTGCCTCTGCTTCCCAAGTGCTAGGATTAAGTGCTTCTTAAGGGCTACTGTTTTAAAATGATGCTATAATACCAAGTTACTGCTGAATTATATAAAAATGAACTAGCTAAAGAGAACAGCTTTATCTTTCTCTGGTAGCTTAGCCTAAGTTAGGAATGGATTTTAAAATATTCAAATAAAAGTAAGGCCCATTCAGGACTTCCCTATAGATATGAATCTTGCTGGTCAGGGGCTGGAGAGATAGCTTAGTGGTTAAGAGCGCCGATTGCTCTTGCAGAGGACCCGGTTTCAATCCCCAGCACCCACATGGTGGCTGAGAACCGTCTTTAACTATGGTTCCAGGGGAATCCGACACCCTCTTCTGATCTCCGTGGCATTGCACGACATGGATGCACAAACCTACATGCAGACAGTACATTCATACACATAAAAAATAAATAAAATTTTAAAAATATTTTAAAAATCTTGCTGGTCATGGTGGTGCATACCTTTAATTCCAGCACTTATGAGGCACTTTCAGGTCATCTGGAGCTACAGAATGATGCTGTCACATACTCTCTAAATAAAATAATAAAGTGAAGCCGGGTGTGGTGGCACACGCCTTTAATCCTAGCACTTGGAAGGCAGAGGCAGGTGGATCTTTGTGAGTTCAAGGCAAGCTTGGTCTCCAGAGTCAGTCCCAGGACAGCTGGGGCTACAGAGAGAGCCTGTCTCGAAAAGACAAAAAAATAAATAAAATAAAATAAAATAAAATAAAATAATAAAATGAGCTTTTAAAAATATCTTATTATTTTTATTTTATGTGTATGAGTGTTTTGCTTGCATGTATGTAAGTGCACCACATGCATGTAATGCCCTTCACAGCCAGAGGAGGCTGCCAAAGACCTTGGAAAAAGAGTTACACACAGTTGCTAGCCACCATGTGGGTGCTGGGAATTGAACCCCAGTCCTCTGGAAGAACAATCAATGCTCTTAATGGCTGAACCATCCCTCCAGCCCCAAGATTTTTTATCTAGAAAAAGTTCATTATTTTGTTACCACATGTTGTTTATGCATGATGACGGATTTTATTGTAGCATTTTCATACATATGTAGAATGGATTTTAGTCATATTCACTCTCCATTACCCTCTTCTATTCCCCTCCCACACCTAGAAATATCTTTCCTCTTCTCATTTAGTCCTTCTACTTAATTAATATATATGGTTCAAAATTTAGGGAAATATTTTCCCATCTTGAATATTGTAAATCAAACAAAATTTCATGCTGTTTTTGATGTTGATAATCTGATATCTGATATTGTGTGGTTAATTTTATGCAAGTTTCTTCACTTCATCATTTTGATATGGACCTGTGTTTCTACCAAGAGCACTAAATGCATCAGGTAAAGAAAATGAATTTAATATCATAAACTTCAAACCATTTTTTGTCAAGAGCTGAAGACAAAACCCAGGGTGTTCCCTGACACTGAGATAAATCCCTAGTCTCCAGCTTCTGACGTTCAAAGCTGCTTATATTGGACCTTAGGCTCCTTGTTGGCCATGTGACTTGGGATAAATGTTAAAATAGAGATGATAATATATAAAATAGATGATTATTTTACTCTAAATTATATAAAATCCTTGGTAGAATATTTTGAATAAATAGGGCCCAATTATCACCACTGTCCAACAATAAGAATAGTAACTTACAGTGAAATTATAGGTATATAAAATATATTGACTGACATATTTATCAAGAATCAAAATATTTGATTATTATTTACTTTCTCAATATTCTGCATGAATTTTTGTATCATGGAAAAAATATGGAACTGAAGGCCAGGAACACAATAGGTCACAAATGGCCAAAATGTAGAGATTAAGTTGACAGAATGTGGGTCCTTGGACAGGACTCCTATACTAAATTTCAATTACCCAGGCCTCTGAGACCATTGTGGACAAGGAGGCAGAAGTATTGTAAGAGCCATGAGAGGAGGTGCATGACCCTATGAAAACAGAGTCCTCTTCTGCAATCATCCCTGAGTCCTGAGTGGGTGAGGCTGAATATAGGCAGCCAATCTTCCCTGAGGAAATATTGGCAGCAGATGGTGGTCAGGTGAGGAAGATCTGGCCTTCTTTAGACAAGAGACTCCAGATAGGCTAATGAGAGCTCAGGGGAGGAGCTGCCACTAAGGAGTGGGGAGAGTAACTCGTCACAATGGACTCTTGCACAAATGACAGAATGTGTAAACTCTGGGGTGGGTGGGAGGGAAGGTGGAAAGGAAGAAGCTGGTATAATGGCGATTAAGACTGACTGAAATTTATGTATGAAACACATAAAATTTTCAATGAAAAACAAAAGAAAATAGTAGAGCCCTACAAGCTCCTGCGACCCTCCTCATATGAAGCTACAGCAAGGGTGTGATCATGCACAAGACCCATGCAAATGCAAGCAGATAAAAACCCAGAATAGAACCGAGGAAATGGGCAGAAGCCTCCAAATAGATGAAGAAGACCTATTGGCGGCTGATTACTGTTGCATGAGGAAAAGCTGATCTTAAAAGGAAGGACTAAGGACTCCAGATAGGCTAACTAAAGCTCAGAGGATGAGCTGACACTGAAGAGTGAGCAGGGAGACTAATTTGGCACAATAGGCCTTAACACAAATGAGGAGATATGTATGACTTCCGCCGGGGGCTATGGGAAGTGCCAGTGGGAAATGGTATAAAGATGATGACGATAGGCTATTTGTGGTGGCACATGCCTTTATGCAGCACTCAGGAGGAAGAGACAGGGCTCTTGTGATTCTTTCTTTCTTTTTTTCTTTTCTTTTTTTTTTTTTTTTTTTTTTTTGGTCTTTTTGAGACAAGGTCTCCCTGTAGCCTCAGCTGGCCTGGAACTCACTCTGTAGACCATGCTGGCCTTGAACTCACAGAGATCCACCTGCCTCTGCCTCCCAAGTGCTAGGATTAAAGGCGTGTGCCACCACACCCCCGGCAGATCTCTGTGATTTCAAAACCACCCTGGTCTACATAGCAAGTTCCAGGCCAGCTGGGGCTAAAGAGAGACCCTGTATCAAAAAGACAAAATAAAGATGATGAAGACTGGACTGGAGAGATGGCCTAGCGGTTAAGAGCGCTGACCGCTCTTACGGAGGACCCGGGTTCGATCCCCAGCACCCACATGGCGGCCGAGAACCGTCTGAAACTCCAATTCCAGGAGAACTCCAATTCCAGGGGAATCAGACACCCTCTGCTGACCTCCGCGGCATTGCACGACACGGGTGCACAGACCTGCATGCAGACAGTACATTCATACACATACAGAAATAAATAAAATTAATAAAAAAAATAATAAAAAAGATGATGAAGACTGAGATTTTCTGTATGAAATACACAAAATTTCAGTAAAACCTAAAAATACGAAAAAAGATTGCTGGGAAAAATTGTTAGAAAATTCAGTTCACAATTTCTTCTTATTGCTAATCTCTATTTAGAATAGATTTCCAAACCTTAGGTGTAGGTAGAGGAAGGCCACCTGTGGCTGCTTTGTCTTAAATTGCCTGCCAGTCTTTCACACCTGACTTTGGCCCCTAGGTTAGAAAGGCCCCTGATATGCCTCATGAGACAAAATTGTGATAAATGGATCATTGTTTACAGCGCATTGCAGGGGGTCTGGGTGTGGGCCCTGAGAGATGACATCATTCTGTTTATATAAGGGAGGTGCTGTGTAAAATCAAAGGATCTTCATTGACACCAGACCAGATCCATGGATCCATAATTTCTGTGAGTATGTAAATGAAAACCCATCAGGCTTGAGTTTGAGTGTTGAGTGCTAGAAGTGGCTGAGAAGAAACTATCCAGTGTGAGCCTGTGAAGTCCAGCATCAGAGCCAGCAGCTCCAAGACTGGCGAGTGTGGTGTGCTGGTGGAAATGACTAAGGAGAGCTGATCAAGCCTCAGTCTGAGAGATCTGGATGACTGAGGAGAGCTAAGCAAGCATCAGTCTGAGAGGTCCAAGAGTGGAATTGATTATTCCCTGTCTGGTGAAAGTGTTGGGTGCTAATGGGTGGGCTAGAGAATGGTAATCCATCACTAGCATGAAAGATTAGCAGGTACCTGGGGGCAGCTGCTCCTCCCCATTTCCCTTAGAAGGACCAGGCTGAATTTATCTTAGAAGGAGCTTGGTTCAACACTTAGGAAGAAAATCAGTAGATATACCATTAATATTGAAATATTAGTAAATCAGTCTAAGGAATTCTTTTTTACTCACTATAGAATAATGTTCTCAAAAATACTATAAATCATGGTTCATAATTATGTCAATAACAAAGGTGGAAAGTTACAGAGGACACAGGTTTGATTCCCAGTCTTCATATGACAGCTAAAAAATATCCTTAACTCCAGTTTCAGAGTAATCTGTTGTTCTCTTCTGATTTCCAAGAGTACTGCACAATACAGGTTCATTTATACAGATGAAGGTAATACACTCATACACATAAAATAAAAATAATAAAATACTTTAAAAATTATATCATTAAGTATAAAAAAGATCCACTCTATAAAATCTAAGTAACCTAGAGATCTCCCAAGACCAGCTGAACAGCAGGAAGGTAGGTAGGAGCAGGGTGCTTCAACAAGACTGATTGTTGTTTCATTTAATTTAGTGGTCTTGGGTTTAATTGGCTTTTGTGGCTGTGGGGGTGGTGTTATCCTACCAGCTGGTATAAAAGGTAGGGTTGTGTGAGTCTTGAGATATGAGATCTCCTAAGACCAGCTGAAGTGCAGGTAGAGCACCGCCCCACACCAAGGCATCTGAAGGAGGCAAGCAAAGCAAGCCTTCAACACAGTGAAGAGGCATTTGGGACTCACATTGGAATACAGGCAAGGAGAAGTGCGTATGCCAGAAAGCACCAAGCTCTACCAACCCTATGGAAGATTCCTACAGTGGGATCCCCCTGGGGATGGCCCAGGACACAGATATCAGAAACACAATTGTGAACATACTTAAAGAACTACAATACTATAAAGAGCAAATCAAAGAATTAAGAAAAAAGAACGAAGAACTCAAGAAGGACCTAGAGAGAGAGAATGACAAACTCCGGAAGGAACTGGAAACACTGAAAAGATCCCATGCTGAAAAAGATAAGGAAACCAACCAGCGAAGCAAAGAGCTACAGGAAGAGATTGAGAAGCTCCAAAAGGAAGTAGAAATACTAAAGAAATCAGAAGAGGAAGTGAAAAAGGAAATCAAACACTCATCCAATCAAGAGGAAAGGAATGGAAAAAGTCCTTCAGAAGCAGAATGGGGGAACCAGAACAAAGCATATCAGACCCGGAGGAAGCTACACAGAACAACTTAAAAACCTCAAGTAAAGATATGAAAAAATTAAAAAATGCACAGACGTGGAACAACCAGGAAACATGAGACACTATGAAAATATCAAAAACCTCTGCATTATAGGAAATAGAGGAAGGAGAAGAATCCCAAGCGAATGGTATTGATCCGATCTTCAACAGAATAAGAGATTAAGCAACGTGAAAATTACCCAACACTAAAAAAAGAAACACCAATACCAATCCGAGAAGCACATAGAACTCCAAACAGACAAGATCAGAAAAGAAACTCTCCATGCCACATCATAGTTAAAATGCTAGACACCCAAAACAAAGACAAAATCCTTAAAGCCACAAGAGAAAAACAACAAGTGACCTATAAGGGGCAACCTATCAGAATTACAACTGACTTCTCAATGCAAACTATGAAAGCAAGAAGAATGTGAAGCATAGCATTCCCAGTGTTAAAGGACAATAGATGTCAACTCCGGTTACTATACCCAGCAAAAATGTCGATTATAGTTGAAGGAGAGAGAAAAATCTTCCATGACATAAACAAGATGAAAGAATACATGTCTGGAAAAGCAACCTTTCAGAGAATACTTGAAGCAATTCAAAGGACAGAAGAAAGGAGTAAACATCCCCAAGCACCTAGAAAGAGAAATCAATAAAAGCATAACTGCAGAAGTAGAAACCTAAACTAAAACCACAAATGGATACTAAGGCAAAAGGAAGCAACACAAACCTATCAGTCATAACTTTAAATATTAATGGACTAAATTCCCCAATAAAAAGACACAGACTGAGAGATTGGATTAAGAAACAGAATCCAAGGGGCTGGAGAGATGGCCTAGCGGTTAAGAGCACTGACTGCTCTTACAGAGGACCCGGGTTAGATCCCCAGCACCCACATGGCGGCCAAAAACCGTCTGAAACTCCAATTCCAGGAGAACTCCAGTTCCAGGGGAATCCGAGACCCTCTTCTGACCTCTGCGGCACTGCACAACACGGGTGCACAAACCTGCATGCAGACAGTACATTAATACACATAAAGAAATAAATAAAATTTAAAAAAAAGAAACAGAATCCAGTGATATGCTGTCTACAAGAAACACATCTTACCTTCAAGGACAGGCACCACCTTAAAGTGAAAGGATGGAAAAAAATATTCCAAGCAAACGGTACCAAAAAGAAAGCAGGTGTTGCTATTTTAATATCAGACAAAATAGACTTCGAAGTAAAAGAAATCAGAAGAGACAAAGAAGGCCATTACATCTTTGTCAAAGGAACAATACACCAAGAAAATTTCACAATTAATAATATATATGCACCAAACTCTGGTGCACCAAACTTTATAAAGACAATTCCCCAGGACCACAAGTCACACACTATCCCAAGTACACTCATAGTAAGGGACTTCAATACCCCACTGAGTCCTTTGGACAGGTCAACAGGACAAAGAATAAACGGAGAGACATCGGAACTGAACGATATGATACACCAAATGGACCTCATAGACCTCTACCGAAAATTCCACCCTAATACCAGAGAATACACTTTCTATGCAGCACCCCATGCAACATTCGCCAAAATCAACCTGCATTAGTCACTTTTCTGTTTCTGTGATAAAACCATGATCAGCAAGGGAAATTATAAAAGGAAGAGTTTATTTGAGCTTACAATTGACAGTTCCAGGGAATTAGAGTCCATTGTGGCAGGAAGCCTGGTGGCCGGAGCTGGAGCAGCAAGCCAAGGGTTACATCTCGAAATCAGCAAAGGAAGCAGAGAGAGAGAGAGAGAGAGACACACACACGGGAGACCAAGAGGCTTGTTAAACTCACTAAGCCTGCTCCCAATAACGTACTTCCTCCAGCACTACCACACTCTCTAAGATCTCCAAGAACACTGCCACCAACTGGAGACAAAATGTCTGAATACTTAAAGCCTATGGGGGACATTCTCATACAAACCACCACATTTCACTCCCTGGCCCCCATAGGCTCATGACCATATAAAATGAAAAATACATTTAGTCCAACCTTAAAAGTCCCCATACTCTTTACCAGTCTCAATTCTATTCAAGTCTATAGTCCAAAATCTCTTCTGAGACACAGGCCAATCTCTTAACTGTAAGCTCCTGTAAAATCAAAAGGCAAATTACATACTCCCAACATACAGTGGAACTGAATACACATTCCCATTCCAAAAGGCAGGAATAGAGGCATAGTGAGGAAATACTGGACCAAAACAAAACCAAAAACCAGGAGGGCAAACATCAAGTCCAGTAGCTCCATGTGCGACTTCTGGGACTTGACTTCCAAAGGGCTTAGATGACTCAGCCCTTCCAGATTTGCATGCAATAGATATATCTTCCTTAGGCTGGTATCACTCTCCCTGTATGCAGCTCTCCTTGGCAAATATCTCACAGTTCTGGCATCTCGAATGTCTTCTTGGGGTCTCCACTGCCAACCAGACTTCACATTCACAGCTTCACTCAATGGCCTATCAGGGCCTTCTTTATTCAGGGACGCCCATACTGCACTGTGTCTGGCCTTTGTGGCTCTCTGAAACCAAGGAGGAAGAACTGATAACCCCTTTCACTCTTGCATCCTTCGTGCCTCTAAAGCCATCACCACATGAATGAAATTGCCTAATTTGGCTGCAAGTTTGGGATGGACTCTCTCCTACTTTAACCATATTTGCAAATTTTCTCTGTGCTGGACTTGTTGGAGAGAAAACGCTTTCAGTATTTTCCTATCAAAAATTGGAGGCTTAGCTGGACGTGGTCTTGCCCTGAAGGAACTGTTTCTGTTGTTTACTTGTAAATCTCCAGGCCTCTCCTTAATCACTTTAATCTCAATTTTTCCATTGTTTACTTGTAAATATCTAGGCCTCTCCTTAATCACTTTAGTCTCCTTATCAAAAGGAACCTCTACTTCACATGCCTTGGCTCCACCTTTATTCTTCCTAGTGAATTTTTCAGATACAAACTGTACATTCTGCATTTCCTTCTGCCCCATCTGCTCTTCTTCACTGTATATCTGTATAATATTCACCATTAAGAGCCACACCACCATTTCTACATTAGGCTGTCTTGAAATATCCTCTGCCAAAGACATTAGTCATTGCTTTTCAACTTAGCACCAGGCAAGCATTTGGGCTGTGGGCAAACTGCTGACAGACTCTTTATCAAAATATCCCAGTTGCTGCCTGTCTTTATTTTCCTCTGGAACTACAGTTTTTGCAGCAATGCTTTCTTCCAGGCTTCTACTAGAATGGCCCATTAAGCTCTGCTTACAGTGGTCAACAGCTTTTGTAGCCCAAAGTTCCAAAGTCTTCCACATTTCTCCAAACATCCACATGGTCAGGTTCTTCACAGCCAACAGCCCACTCTCTGATACCAAATAACTTTATTAGGCACTTTTCTGTTGCTGTGTTAAAACCAACATGAGCAAGGGAAATTATAAAAGGAAGAGTTTATTTGACCTTATGATTGACGGTTCCAGGGAATTCGAGTCCATTGTGGTGGGAAGCATGGTGGTCAGGGCTGGAGCAGCAAGCTAAGGGTCACATCTCTCAATCAGCACAGGAAGGAGAGAGAGAGAGAGAGAGAGAGAGAGAGAGAGAGAGAGAGAGAGAGAGAGAGA
>VZQC01000544.1:147979-201968 GCA_009823505.1 Rhizomys pruinosus
AGACTTCACAAGTGAGGAATTAGAGATGGCTGAGAAACACCTTAAGAAGTGTTCAACATCACTAATCATTAAGGAAATGCAAATCAAAACCACTTTAAGATATCATCTTACTCCATTAAGACTGGCTGTGATCAAGAAAACAAATGATACCAAGTGCTGGAGAGGTTGTGGGGAAAGGGGAACACTCATCCACTGCTGGTGGGAATGTAAACTCGTGCAGCCTCTATGGAAAGCAGTGTGGAGAACCCTTGGAAGACTTGGAATGAACTTGACACCTGACCCAGCCATACCACTCCTGGACATGTACCCACAAGACTCATCCCACTGCAGAGATACATGCACAGTCGTGTTTATTTCAGATCTCTTCACAATAGCAAGGAGCTGGAACCAACCCAAATGCCCCTCAACTGACGAGTAGATAGAGAAAATGTGGTATATCTACACAATGAAGTTCTATGCAGCAGTAAAGAAAGATGACATCATGAGCTTTGCAGGAAAATGGCTGGAGCTAGAAGACATCATGCTGATTGAAGTAACACAGTCCCAGAAAAACAAACGAAGAATGGTATCCCTCATCTGTGGATGCTAATGCCAATTACCTAGTTCTAAGTATTTCTTGTGCAGGGACATTTGAGCTTTTGTCCAAGCAGTTGGGAGTGATGCATATTGGGAACAACAACGACAACAACAACAACAACAACAGAAAGGGCTGCATCAAAGAACTGACTGAATCAGTGAACTTCTGCTCAAAAGAGTCAACTTCCACATGGAGAATATCGAGAAAGTCTGAGAAAGAGATGAAAAGCATGTTTGGCTGAATACATGAGCTCTGGTGGGGTGGGGGGATAGGGTGGGAGTCACGGGTCTAGATTTCATAATCTTGTACAAAATATATATTAAAAAAGATAAAAATCTAAGTAACTTTTATACTAAGAAACAGTTTTGGTTTCTAACCCAGATACAGAGATATACTTGAGGGGTTTCTGGGCACAGCATTCCCCACCTGTTCAGAATTACTAATTCAAACTACTGCAGAACTCTTAGCCTACTTTATAGGCAATACATTTGTCCCTTTACATAAAGCCTTAACTTGCTTCAAGCTTATAATAATACTGCTTTAGGGGTCTGGAGAAATAGCTCGATCAGTAAAGTGCATGCCATCCAAACATGAGCACATAAATTTTGATTACTAGCATGCACACAAAAACCCAGAGATGATCATTCATACTTGTATCCCAGGGCTGAAGAAGTAGAGACAGGAGGATCCTTGGTACTTGCTGGACAGCTAGTCTACCAAGTCAGGTAGCACAAGGTTCAGCGAGAGACACTGTCTCAAAATTAAGGTTAATTGTGATATAGGAAGACACCTGATGACAACCTTTAGCCTCTACACACACATGTACATACAAATGAACATGTATACATGCATATACCACATACACTAATTAAAAACACTTCTTTATTTAAATTTCCTCTGTAAATGATCTTTCACAATTCTATAAAAATAGCAGCTTTTGTTTGGTGAAATAATTTCATGAAACAATTTGTTCTCAAATTGCTGTGACATTTAAACTCTGACTGTGATAGGTTAAGAAATCTGAATTTTTTAGGGTTCATTTTTGCTTCTAGTTAACAAATTTTGAGTATTTCACCCTTTTGTTTAATAAAATTTATTTATTTGTAAGTTCATATCATTCTTATTTGATTTAATATTTATAAAATTTATTTCAGCTGATATATAAAGTATTCAAATTTATAAATCATAACATTCTAAAACATTAAGTTTTGATACATGTGTGTATTGTGCAAAGATTAAGTAAACATATGTATTACCTTCAGTATTAATAAGTTCTTTAGGGGCTGGATGCAGACACTACATTCCTACACATATGATGGCCTAGCGGTTAAGAGCGCCGACCACTCTTGCAGAGGACCCGGGTTCGATCCCCAGCACCCACATGGCGGCTGAGAACCGTCTGTGACTCCGGTTCCAGGAGAACTCCAGTTCCAGGGGAATCCGAGACCCTCTTCTGACCTCCGCGGCATTGCACGACACGGGTGCGCAGATCTGCATGCAGACAATACATTCATACACATAAAAATAAATAAATAAATAAAAATTAAAAAANTATTAGTCACTTTTCTGTTGCTGTGATAAAACCACCATGACCAAGGGAACTTATAAAAGGAAGAGTTTATTTGAGCTTATGATTGACGGTTCCAGGGAATTAAGGGTCCATTGTGGTGGGGAGGCATGGTGGCCGGGGCTGGAGCAGAAAGCCGAGGTTCACATCTTCCAATGAGCACAGGAAGCCAAGAGAGAGACACTGGAAACTGCAAGGCTTATTGAATGCACTAAACCCTCCCCCAGTGATGTGCTTCCTCCAGCATGGCCACACCTTCCAAGATTTCCCAAAACAGCGCTACCAACTGGAGACAAAATGTCTGAATACTTAAATGCCTATGGGTGGCATTCTCATTCAAAGTATCACAATGTGGTATCCAACTAGGAAACTATAGTGAGTCACAAGTGTGGGATTTGAACTCGGAAATTCTGGATTCATAGCCCATTCTATTCATCACCTCCTTATTCTAACATTTAAAATTACCAGAAGATATTGCCTTTCACCTTAGTTTGTAACACTGGAGTAAAGCTAAAATTGTAGTCTCCTTCTTCTCAGAGGATTCTATTATAGACTGAATAGTCTATAAGTACAATTCCTGCAGAATGTCACCTATCTTCGGTATCCCAATTGGGTAATTTTCTGACACTGGACCCCTGTCTAAAACAGTACTCCTTAAGAATTTAATATCCAATTAAATATGACCTTTATTGTCAATAAAGGGCAGTTATACTGCTAATCACAGGAAGAAATGTGATTCTTGAAAGGCATATTTTCACTGCTCATGTACTGACAAGTTCTCTCTGTGTATTTTATCAGAGAAGTAGATGTTTTACCCCATTTAATGTTTAAAAATATTAAAGTCTTCCTTAATATCAGCCAATTAGCCAAATAGAGAATTCAATATTCAAACTTTCTTTACATTCAAACTTCATGTTCATACTACTAAATCAGGCTGACAACAAACATATTCCCTCATAAAACATGCTTTCAGAGATGCAAGACAGTTAAGGTAGAGTGCATGATCTTGGGTGGGGTGGGGGAAGGGAAAGGGAAATATGTCTAAACTGAACTGGGAAATGATGTATGAAATACACAAAACATCAATAAAAGCATTATAAATACATGCTTTCAGAAGAAAATTGTTTAAAATAATGTGGATCTTCTTGAAAATCTTGGAGTTTGTGGCAAATATGGACTGCCTGGGTGCTCTGCCTTCACAGTGGAAGGGGTAAGAAGGCCTTTTGCCTAACCTCACAACTAGTACTCTAGGTCCAACAACTCACTTATGTACTCCTCTGATGAAAGGAGGGGGATAATTTGACTTCCCTTTTCTTGCAAAGCAAATTGAAAATATATTGTTATATTCCTTTGAGTTTTCCTCTGAAAAAGAAATAATCAGATTTTAAATTAAGCATGTTGAATACAGCATTTGGTATAAGTAGGGAATAACAGAATCCAAGCTTTTGAGTTCTGATTGTTCCCCCAGGTGCAGTTGTCTAGGCACTTTTATTTGTACACAGAGGAAAGATTCAGAGCTGGTAGTTAAAGTACTCTGACAAAGCTTTAGAATAATGTTTTTTCAAATATAAATGATTGCTTTTTAAAGTTAATATCAAAGCATCCAGACTGTAACCACATGCATCCTAGCTTGATGGAATTTTGAGGAAGGGCTGTCATCACTGGCTTTCCTTTTCCCTGAAAGGAAGCTTAGTGATGTTAATCATTACATTTATTATTAAGCATCAGGATATGTTAGGCAATGAGGTTAGTATAATTCAAAGGGTGGTGCTTTGTGGTTTATTGCCATGGGATTTCATAGCCAAGAAATGCAAACAAGTCTAAATTGTCATTTTTACTCCATTTCTTCAAATTTATAATGAAGAAATGTTATATCTGGATTGGTTAATCCCTAGATTTTTAATTTAATTATGTTCTTTTTTATTGACATTTGTGTATTTCATACATCATTTTTCAGCCCATTTTGGATAGATTCCCTTTTCCCTGCCCCTCCCCCTTCCCCAGTTTATGCATTCTGCCATACATGTCTTGCATTTTTCTTTCAGTATTTCCAAGGATTTTTTCCTGCAGAGGCTTGTTGTTTTGAGCAGAATTTAACTGTATCAGTCAGTTCTTTGACCCAGTCCTTATGATGTTGTTGTTCCTTCCCCTTTGTATTACTCCAAATTATGTCTGTCTAAACAGCACATATGTATCAAAATTATGAACTTTGGAAATAAACTGTATGTTAATTCCAAAATATGTCGTGAAGTTCACTTTTTTCCTTTGAATTTTATATTACTTTAGAATGTGAATACATGTCTTCCACCTCTATATGGTTATTACAATGTCTGAATATAAGTGATAGGTTGATTCTAGAGCCCATTAAGAGATTCATATTGTGGCAGCACAAATGATACAAAGAAATATAATAATAAAGTTGCTCGGTTTGCCTACCAACTGGGGATTTGGTGTCAGCATCCACATATGAGGGAAACCACTTGCATTTTTTTCTGGGACTGTATTACTTCACTTAGCATAATGGCTTTGAGTTCCATCCATTTACCTGCAAAGTTCATGATGTCATCTTTCTTTACCACTAAATAGAACTCCATTGTGTAGATGTACCACATTTTTGTTATCCACTAATCTGTTGGGCATTTGGGTTGGTTCCAGCTCTTTGCTATTGTGAAGAAAGCTGCAATAAACATAACTATGCATGTATATTTGTGGTAAGATGAGTCTTATGGCCATATACCCAGGAGGGGTATGACTGGGTCAGGTGGCAGGCTCATTTTGAGACTTTTAAGGATTCTCCACACTGCTTTCCATAGTGTTTGTATGAGTTTACATTCCCACTAGCAATGGATGCATGTTCCCCTTTCCCACAACCTCTCCAGTATTTGGTGTGTTTTGTTTTCTTGATCTTGGCCAGTCTTATTAGAGTGAGATGATACCTTAGAATGGTTTTAATTTCCATTTCCTTGATTATTAACAATGTTGAGCATTTTTAAAGATGTTCCTCAGCCACCTTTACTTCGTTACTGGTGAGGTGTCTGTACAGCTCTTTACTCCATCTTTTGAGTAGGTAATTTGTTTTCTTCTTTGTTTTTTTAAGTACTCTATATATTCTGGATGTTAATGCACTGTCAGATGTATCAGCAGTAAAAGTTTCCTCCTACTCTGGGTTTTCTCTTCACTTCCTTGACTGTTTCTTTAGCTGTACAGAAGCTTTTGAGTTTGATGAGGTCCCCCTTGTCCACTGTTGACCTTATTTCCTGTGCAGCTGCTGTTTGGTTTAGAAAGTCTTTTCCTACACCTATGTCTTGTAGGTTGCTGCCAGCTTTTTCTTCTATCACCTTCAGGATTTCCCGTTTCAGGTTGAGATCTTTGATCCACTTGTAGTTGATTTTTGTACAGGGTGAGTTGGGAGGGTTTAATATTGTTCTACAAATGGTGATTCAATTTTGCCAGCACCATTTGCTGAATATGCTACCCTTCCTCCATTGAACTTTTTGACCCCTTTGTTGAATATGTGGCTGAAATTATTTGAGCTCAAGTTTGGATGTTCAGTTTTGTTACATTGGTCAATAGTTCTCATTTTGTGCCAGTTCCATACTTTCTTTATGAATATAGCCCTGTAATATAGCTTGAAGTCTGGCAAGGTAATCTCTCCTGTATTGCACTTTTCTCTCAGGGTTGCTTTAGCTATTCAGGGTTTTTTATTCTTCCATATGAATTTGAGGATTTTTTTTCCTTGTCTGTGAAAAAGCTCATGCGGTTTTTGGTTTGGATTGCATTGAGTCTGTATATTAATTTGGGTAGAATGGACATTTTTACTATATTAATTTTCCAATCCATGAGCATGGGAGATCTTTTCATCTTTTGATATTGTCTTCAATCTCCTTCAGGGATTTTTAATTTTTGGTGTTGAGGTCTTTGGTGATTTTGGTTAAGTTTACTCCCAGGTAATTTTTTAAGCTATTGTGATTGGGAAGGTCTCCTTATATTCCTTCTCCAGTTGCTTATTGTTGGTGTTAAGGAAGACTACTGATTTTTCCAGGATTATTTTGTATCCTGCCACTTTACTGAAGCATTCAACAGTTTCTAGGGGTTTTCTGGTGGAGTTTTTAGTATCCCTTAGGTAAACTATCATATCATCTGCAAAAAGTGATAGTTTAATGTCCTCTTTTCCAATTAGTACTCCTTTAATTTCCCTTTCTTTCCTTATTGCCCTAGCAAGCATTTCAAGCCATACATTGAAGAGGAGGGGGCAATGGGGGGCAGCCGTGCTGGGTTCCTGCCTTTAAGGGGAAGGCTTCTTATGTTTTTCCATTTAGGATGATGTTTGCAATGGGTTTGTTGTATACGGCTTTCATTACGTTGAGGAATGTTCCTTCCAGTCCAATTCCCTCTAGGACTTTAAGCATGAAGGGATGCTGGATTTTGTCAAAAGCTTTTTCTGCATCAATTCAGATGATCATGTGCTTTTATTTTTTTAATTTAATTTTTATTGATGTTTTGTGCATTTCGTACATCATTTTCCAATTCAGATCAGGCATATTTCCCTTTCCCTTCCCCCCACCCCCACCCCATCCCAGATCATGTATTCTGCCATAACTGTCCTGCATCTTTCAGGTTTTTTTTTCATTTTTGAGCTATAAGTGATAATCCATGAGTACAAGCATCTTTCATGCAAAACCAATCTGCAGATTGTTGTGCTCAAACCCCCACAGTCCCACCATCCAGTGAGGGGTGACAGGTTGTTTGTTCAATCAAGTTGATCAAATGAGTGTTCAGATTACATCGCTGTAGTTTCACCATTCACCCCAATCGCAGCCTTTACATTCTACCACGCCCCCTCTTCCGCAGATTGTTCCCTAGGCTTAGAAAAGGGGCACAGGTGGATGAGAAGTAAAACAGTCCACTCTCTCTGGAGCTGTTGACTTGGACTCTGGTCAATTCTGGCTGTTTCCTTTCATGGGCTGACAGTTTGTCCAGGAGTAACCTTTCTATCCTACTAATGAAGCACAAGCAATTAGATATATAGTTATTTACACAGCACTAATAGTCATAGTAGGTTACTTTGGCATAGACCCATATGTTTGGACGATCTGTTAATCCATGAATTACATTTTTCCCCCTGTTAAATATGACCAGGGTCTTACTGTGGCTTATAACCTCTCCTAACCTGTAGAGGATGTTAGGGCTTTTGTGGCATCAGCCATGGGTTATTCCTCCAAGGGAGGAGAGCCAATAGCCAATTAGATTTTGGGATATACAGACACATATGGCTGCCACTGCCTGCACACGTATTTCCAAGCAGGTGAGTGTAGCTGGTGCTGACAGTGTGAGTCTTGCTTGACTCAGTGGGACCCGTATTTGCTTTATGGTTTAGTGGCTTTTGGTTAACACTCTCTGCATTCCAGAGGCCAACTGTAAACTTGCAAGTGCCGGGTCTCAATACATCCCTCCGAAGTTAACGTCAGGTCTTCGGCCAGCAGGGTCTTATCGCTCTCCTCCTGCAGGTATCCCAAATTAGGGGCAAGGAGCCCTTACCTTTGTGGGGCCTTTGATCCCCTAGCCAACATCCCCTAGGTAGAAACAATCCATTGCTGATGTCAAGGCTCCTGCATTAATATTACTTTGCCTAAGTGCATAGCCCAAGTACTTTAGTATTATATTTGGTTCTGAACAGAGTATAATCCTTTTCCACATTCTTATGTCTATTAGTCAATTAAAGAAGGGCAGTTTTACTGGTTTTATTAAGGGGGAGATTACCTCTATAATAGTTGTCTCAATTTACCAGTTTGAGAACGACCTCATCATCACTATATTTCTCCTTGTTCTATGGGGGGAGCTAAGAAAGTCATATCACAACCTCTTGTGGCACCTAGAAGGTATAGTTTCATTAGGACTCATTACATAGTTGTTACATGCTTAGGATCCATAGACGGGTCAATGTTTAGGCAGTCTGAGGCTTTTCTCCTTTTCAATGTTCAGACGGGTCAACTTTCAGTTGGCACTTTTTGGTACATCCTACTCAATGCAAAGCTGTATCTTTTCTTTCATCTCAGAAATTTAAGTTGGTGACATTTTTGTCCTGTTGGAACAAAAAATCTTTTCCCATAGTTAGTTTTAAGATTTGAATTGCAAGGTTCTTGACGAAAAGGTTTCCTGTCTGTCTGATCCCCCCCCCCTTTTTTAAACCCATGAGTCTCCAGAAGGGAGTTGTATTATACATAACTATATAGGGTGGAATCAAGGCACAGATTTCATTAAATTCACCCATGTTGTTTTGGGTGACTATATATGATTAACTTGGGAAGCAAACTTAATTTTTGCATTAAATCATCTTAAAGAGAATGCTACAAGGTGATACTGTACAACAGAGAAATTATAGAGAACATTTGTATGTGCCAATCCCAAAGTTATTGCTCTACAGATTTTGTGTAAAACAAATGTGGACAATTATATCTCCATTTAACTCAGATGCATTACCGTTTTTATCAGAGTCTGTAAACCAATGTTGTTTAATATACACATATTTACTTTTACTAAGTCCTAAAACACCATGTTTCCTGTAGACAGTGTCTAGGCGAAACTGAGTACTTGCTGAACTCAAGTCAATTAAATATGCCTTAATCAAATATACACCCGTGTCCCGTAAAGAGGGACAACATCATGAACTTTGCAGGTAAATGGATAGAGCTGGAAGACATTATGTTAAGTGAAGTAACACAGTCCCAGAAAAACAAACGGCAAATGGTGTCCCTCATATGTGGATGCTAGTACCAACAACCCAGATATAAATATTTCTCATGGAGAGGGATGCATAGTAAAAGAAGAACAACAGAAAGACTGCATCAGAAAATGGACTGAGATCATGTGCTTTTAAGCATGAAGGGATGCTGGATTTTGTCAAAGGCTTTTTCTGCATCAATTGAGATGATCCTGTGGTTTTTGTCTTTCAGTCCATTTATGTGTTTTATGATATTTATTGATTTAAGTATGTTGAACCATCCCTGAATCTCTGGTATGAATCCAACTTGGTCATGATGGATAATCTTTTTGATGTGGGTCTTTATGTAATTTGCAAGTATTTTGTTGAGAATTTTTGCATCGGTATTGATTAATGAGATGGGTCTATAGTTTAATTTCTTGTTTGTGTCTTTACCTGGTTTTGGCATTAGAGTGATGCTACCTTCTTGGAAGGAATTTGGGGAATTTCCTTCTGTTTGTATTCTTCTGAACAGTTTGAGTGGTAATGGTTGTAAGACCTCTTTAAATGTATTATAGAATTTGGCTGTGAAACCATCTGGGCCTGGGCTTTTTTAGTTGGGAAGTTTTTATTACATCTTCAATTTCCTCAAGTAATATATGTCTGTTTAAGCTGTCAATGTCTTCTTAGTTAAGCTTTAGTGGATCCCAAGATTTCAGATATTCATCCGTTTCTCACATGTTTTCAAATTTAGTAGAGTATAGGCTTTTGAAGTATTCCCGATTGATTGTCTGGATCTTTTCTTTACCTGTTGTGATGTTTCCTCTTTCATTATGAATGTTATTGATTTGGAGTTGCTCTTTCTTTTGTTTAATTGGGCTAGAGGTCTGTCTATTTTGTATATCTTTTCAAGGAACCAGCTTTTGGATTCATTGATTTTTTCAGGGGGGTATAGATTTTTTTTGTTTTTTGTTTGTTTGTTTCTATTTCATTGATTTCTGCTCTGAGTTTTTGTTATTTCTTTCTGTCTGTTGGATTTAGGGTTCATTTGTTGTCTCTCAAGTGTTTTTAGCTGCAGCATTAGATTGTTTATTTGTTCTCTTTCTGGTTTTTTTTTTTTTTTTTTTTTTTTTTTTTTTTTTTTTTTTTTTTTTTTTTTTTTTTTTTTTTTTTTTTTTTTTTTTTGTGGACGCTTAGGTTAGGACTATAAATTTCCCTCTTAGGTCTAATTTTAATGTATCCCACAGGTTTTGTTCTGTTGTATTTCATTTTTCATTTAGTTCCATGAATGCTTTTATTCCATTCTTTATTTCTTCCCTGACCCACTCATTATTCAGGATTGTGTTGTTTAGTCTCCATCAGTTCTTGTAGCTAGTAGGGTTTGTCTTGTTGTAAATATTAAGCTTGATTGCACTGTGGTCTGATACAATGCATGAAATAATTTCATTCCATTTGTATTTGTTGAGATTTCTTTTGTGTCTCAGTATGATAATGATTTAAGAGAATGTTCCATGGGGCACCGAGTAGAAAATATATTCTCTGGTGTTTGGGTGGAATATTCTGTAGAATTCTGTGAGGTCCATTTGTTGTATTGTATTGTTTAGTTGTGATGTCTCTCTGTTTACCTTTTGTCCAGTTGATCTATCCAAGGAACTCAGTGGGGTATTGAAGTCCCCCACTATTACTGTGCTGGGATTAATCTGTGTCTTGAGGTCCTGAAAGATTGTGTTTATAAAGTTTGGTGCACCAGAGTTTGGTGCATAAACATTTAAGATTGTGAAATCTTCCTGGTTAATTGTTCCATTGATAAGGATATAATGACCCTCTTTGTCTTTTCTGATTAATTTTACTCTGAGGTCTATTTTGTCTGATATTAGAATAGCCACTCCTGCTTGCTTTTGGGTACCATATGTTTGGAATATTTTATTCCATCCTTTCACTCTAAGGTGGTGTCCTTGAGGGAGAGATGGGTTTCTTGTAGACAGCATAGAGATGGATTCTGTTTCCTAATCCATTCTCCCAGTCTATGTCTTTTGATTGGGGAGTTTAGACCATTAATATTTAAGGTTATTATTGATAGATTTGTGGTGTTTCCTTTTGACTTATTTTTTGTTTGCATTCTTGTTCTACTTTTTCATTTACTCTGCTATGCTTTTGTTAATTTCTCTCTTTAGTTGTTTGGAGATAGTTGCTCCTTTCCTCTGTTCTTTGAAATGCTTTGAGTATTTTCTGAAGTGTTGCTTTTTGTGACATCTGTTCTTTCATTTTCTTTATGTCATGAAAGATTTTCCTTTCTCTTTCAGCTATAATTGACATTTTTGCTGGCTATAGTAATCTGGATTGGCATTAAAGTTGTTTAGCACTGGGAATCCTTTGGTGCATGTTCTTCTTGCTTTCATTGTTTGCACTGAGGAGTCAGCTGTAATTCTGATGGTTTTCCTCTTTTATGTAACTTGTTTATCTCTTGTGGCTTTCAGTATTTTGTTTGTTTTGAGCATCTAGTGTTTTAACTATGATGTGGAGTGAGGAATTTATTTTCTGGTCTTGTCTACTTGATGTTCTATATGCTTCTTATATTTGTATAGGTTTGTCTTTTTTTCCAGTTTGGGGAAATTTTCTTCCATTATTCTGTTGAAGATCTGATGAATAGCATCTTGGGATTCTTCTCTTTCCTCTATCCCTATGATGCAGAGGTTTGGTCTTTTCATGCTGTCCCACATTTCTTTGTTGTTCCACTCCTGGGTTTTTAATTTTTTTTTTATAATCTTTACTTGAGGTTTCTGGTTGCACCATGTTATCTCATAGTTCTGATATTCTTTTTTCTGCTTCATCCATTCTGCTTCTGAGGCTTTTTCTCATCCTTTCCTACTGATTGGATGTTCAATTTCCTTTTTCATTTCATCTTGTGATTTCTTTAGTATTTCCACTTCCTTTTCGAGCGTTTCATTCTCTTCTTATAGCTCCTTGCTAGGCTGATCAGTTTCTTTTTTTTTTTCCCTTTCATCCTGAAATCTTTTCTGTGTTTCTACTTCTTTCCAGAGTTTGTCATTCTGTCCTTCTAGTTCTTTTTGGAGTTTGCATTTCTCTTCCTCTAGTTCATTTCAGAGTTTGTCATTCTTTTCCTCTAGTTTATCATTCTTTCCTTCTAGTTCATTCATGATATTTTCATTTTCTTGCCTTAGTTCTCTCTGATTTGTTCTTTATATTCTTTGATTTCTTTTAATATGTCTACAATTGTTCTTCTAAGGTCAGTGTCTTGGTTTTCTTACAGGGATATCCAGTTGCTGGGATATTCTACAGGACTGATCGAGTTCAGTGGGGATTTATTATGAGCTTTTCCCATATTGTTGTTTTTCCATTGTGTCTTTGGCATGTGGATTTGTGGGGGGATTGTTGCTGTTGTTGTTGTTTCTTTGTTTGGATGCTAATCTCAAATGTTGATATGGAAGACTGGTTGGTCACTCACTTTGCTTCTTTTTGGTTTCTTCCTCAGCATCGACTGTGCAGCCTAGACTCATTGGCACTGCACCTGCTGGATTATCCCAACCAGAGCACCAGCAGTTTATAGGCTTATAGTCTCCACTACAGTACCAGTAGCTTAAAGGTTGGGGGGGCAGCAGGGAGGGTTTGCCTGCTGGCCTCCTGTCTACCTTTCTATCCATGCACACAATTCTTCTCTCTTCTCCTGGAACTGAGGGGACAAGTCCCTTGCTGGGCAGCAAGGCTGCAGGCTTGTACTTCACCTGGTCTGCCAAGCCTGCAGGCCTCCTTTGTGCATCTCTTCCCTAGATTTTTTTTGAGGCCACTGTGAATGGGAGTGTTTCTCTGAACTCTTTCTCTGATTGTTTGTTATTTGCATATAGAAGTGCTACTTATTTTATAGACCAATTTTGTAACCTTCCACATTGCTGAAAGTGTTGATTATTTCTAGAAATTTGCTGTTGGAATTTTGGGGATATCTTTTGTAGAATGCATCATCTGCAAATAAGGAAAATTTGAAGTTTTCTCATTAGTATGTCTTTACTTTCCTTTACTTCTCTAATTCGATTTTCAAGCACTATATATAAAAGGAGTGGGGAAATCAGATAGCTTTGTCTTGTTCCTGATTTTAATGGGAATTCATCCAATTTCTCTCCATTTCGAGTGATGTTGGCTGTGTTTGTTATATATACTCTTCATTATATTGTGTTATGTTTCCCCCATTCCAATCCCTTGTTCCTTCTATGATTTTTATCATGAATACATGTTGGATTTTGTCCAAGGCTTTTTCTTCATCTATTTGCATGATCATTTTATTTTCCTCTGGGTGTCCATTTATGTGGTTTATTATATTTACATATATTGAAATGACCATGCATTTCAAGAATAAATTCAACATGATCAGGTTGGATGATCTTTTTGATGTGTATCTATATGCAGTTTGTGAGCATTTTGTTGAGAAATTTTGCATGTATGTTCCTTAGGCATATAGGTCTATGGCTTTGTTTTTTTTGTTGTGTCTTTTACTAGCTTTTGTTTAGAGCAATGCTGGTGTCATATAAAAAGTTTGGGAGTTCTCCTCTTTCTATCTCTTGAATAATTTAGTAAGTATTAATTATAGATGTTCATTGAAGGTCTGTTAAAATTTCCTGTGATTCCAAATGGCCTCTAGTAAGTGGAAGGTTTGTATTACTGCTATGATTTCCTTCTTGTAGTTGTAAGTTGTTGATCTCTTCTTGGTTTAACTTTTGCCATTCATTGAATTCAGAAATTTGTCCATTTCTTTTATATTTTCAAATTTAATAGAATATAGTTTTTTTAAGTATTCCATCATAAAGTTTTCAACATTTTGGGGATCTGTTGTAATGTTTTCCCTTAACGTCTGATTTTTTCACTTGAATTTTATCTCTTTCTTTCTTCTTTGCATTAACTGGGTAAAGGGTCTGTCTGTCTGTCTCTCTGTCTGTCTTCTTTATCTTTCCAAGGAACCTGCATTTAGATTCACTGATTCTCTGTACTATTTTATTTGTTTCTATTTCATTGCTTTCAACTCCGATTGTTGGTTTCTCATTGAGTTGGTTTGTTCTTGCCTTTCCAGACTCTCCAGTTGTACCATAAAGCCATTTATTCATAATATTCTTCTTTTTAAAATATATGTGCTTAGAGCTTCCCCCCTGAGAACTGCTTTTAATTTCTTTAACAAAACCTAGAGGTTTTGTTGTGTGGCACTCTCATTTTGATTTAGTTCCAGGCATATTTTAATTTCTTTCTGGATTTCTTCTTTGACTCATTCATCATCCAAGGTTGTGATGTTTAATCTCCACAAGTTCATTTAGTTACCAGAGCTTCTTTTGCTGTTGAAGTTAAGTTTTACTGCATTGTGATATGTTAGAATACATAGAATTATTTCAATTTTTGTATTTGTTGAGGTTTTGTGCCACTGTATGGAGTCTATTGTAGAGAAATTTCCATGTGTTTCTGGATAGAATGTAGATTTTTTTATTCTTGGTTGGAATATTCTATAGATAACCTTTAGGTCCATTTGATGTATGAGATAATTTAATTTAAAGTCTCTCTGTCTATGCTTTGTCAAGTTGATCTGTCTCTGGAAAAAGAGTGCCTTATTTATGTCACCCAATGTAATCAATCCCCCAGGCCTGCTGGGGAATTTCAGGGTCTGACCGAAGGAATGGGGGTGAGAGGCAGAGTCAAAACACAGACCCTGGGAGTTGGGTTAATGTAGACAGAGGGCGAGCTGTCACGGACTAGTTTATTGGGGGCAGGGTTAGGGGTTATGTACTGTTTGCATTCCCGCTTGTGAATGGCCCAGGTCTGCAACGCTGCTTCTATGGTCTCACCTGCCTAGGGCAGGTTAGGTTGATGGACAAGCTCTGTGCATCTGTAATTCTCAGCATACTGACTATACTACATCTCCACCCTTTGTATTTAATTTTGCGTGAGGAGCGGTCCAGTGGGAGCTCGGGTGCTATACCCAAACCTTGTTGACCCCACCTTTGGCACACCGACATTTGACTGCATCTGTCTTAGGTCGCCCTGGTTTTGCAGGGTCTTAACCATCTTTGACTGGCCAGCCACTAAGGGAAGAGGCCAGGAGCCGTACCTCGGAGGGGAGAGACAAGCTCATTCCCAAGAATTGTGGATGGGTGAGAGCCAGATGTGAATCACCTCATCGGGAGGGGCACATGCAGAGTCCCTATTGACCATTCTGAGAGGACCTGGGCCGTTGTTTAGTTGACCTGGCATTGGCTGCAGGCAAAGCGAAACAGACACCTGAAGAGAAAAAGGCAGAGAAAGTCCAAGAAATAGAGTATGCCCCAGGTGACCAATGTAGCAGGATCAAAAATGGACTTTAGCTTAGACCACACCTGTGAAACAAAGCTAGTATCAAAGGCTATGACCTCGGGGTGGGTAGAATTAAGGGAGACAACTTGAGAACCAAGGGTCAAGGTGTAGTTAATAAACTGTTGGGATCAGGAGCCTTTAATAATTTCACCAAGTTCACCATGTAGACATGTAATATTGAGGACTTGGCAGGGGGTCAGGCAGAATGAGGAAAACCTGGGGTTGCAACTCATCTCTCCCTCTCATTATGTGGCCTTCAAATCCTTGAAGGAAGTTCATAAGAGTGAACCACAGTTGGTGTCTCCAAATGGAGTGATCTCTGCTAGGGGGTTGTACTGGGTCCTTAGCACCATGATTTTAATGGAATTCACCTACTGGTCAATAAATCTGACAAGTGAGTTAAGGATGTATGAGCCACGAGTCAGAGCAAACAGAAGTCCACGGGCAGATCCAGGCAATCCTCCGCTCTCAGCTGAGAAAGAAACTGGCTCTTTGGGGGGTCTTGACCCTAAACTGCCTAGCCAATTTTTAGCTCCTACTTTTATCACATTACCATCTGAGGAGGTTACCCCAATTACCAAGAGGAATTCAGGGCATTGGCCTCTCTGACTTCTTCCATGCTGAAAAGGGGCATAGGAGGTGGTGACTGTGGTACCCCTGCTCAGTGGATCTATCTAAAAGACCCCAAAAAGTATACTTACAGAGAGAAAAATATCTTTGACTAGTGCCTGTGAAGGCGAGAGTAGCCATGGGTAACCTAACATTTGCTGTGCCCATTTAAACCAAACCTGTAACAGGAAGTCAGGTTCAAGCCGGGAGAGGACTGAAAATTAACAACTCTGTATATTCACAATACTATTCAAGCCACTAGTAAACTAACTTGAGTGTTTATACCAATTTAACTTAATACAGGTATCTTATTTTTCTATACCTTGATGTGCCATTTGATATGCATATAAAGGTTGGACAAAAACTGAACACTCTTTTTCTCCTCTTTCCCCCAAAACTGAACACTCTTAAACAAACCTTGACTAGATATACAGTTTGATTTTTAAACTAGTTGACTGAACCTTACAAATTTAAGCTTATTTATATAGTGTCCTTTTTACCTGTCACAACAAACCTACTCAGACTTTTATCACTTGCATAGACGTTTTCATCATCTTCACATAAATCCTTACTAAAAATACCTTTTTAACATTTTCCACCTTTTTATATCATTTTATTACCTTGAGACATAGCATTTATAAACAGATTAACCCTTAATTGTGCAGATTTACTAAGTAATTAATACTTATTTTCCATGAAATGAGATGGGACAGTTATCTCAAATACACTAGTATAAACTGTGAGATGTTCATGCCAGCTTGGGAGCAGGTTTTGAACGACCAATTTTCTTTGAGTGCTTAGAGGTAATTTACCCAGGCCTGGCAAATGTCCCCCAGGTGTAACGTGTGGAAATAAATTGCCTAGAACAGAAGTGATCATTCCTTAAAATGAACTTATACTTTAAGGACCAAGGACCATAGCGTAATTTAACAGTTTTAGCTCACATGACAGTTTACTTATGAATCGACTTGATATCAAGTAAATCATTAGCATTAGATACAAGCCTATTCATTTAAACAGCTCCATAAAACGAATGTTTAAATAGTTTCAAACCCAAAATTTCAGCACCTTGATGAAAGCTCTAAATTACAAATGAAAACTTAAGTCAGAGTAAAATATGACTCTTAAGTTTATAACAGTCAACATAACATTTTAAACTTCACAATTTATACAGTACTGAGGTTATCTAGCTGTGAAGTAAATTTTTCTATTTTTAATTTAGGATTAAATTGGGTCAGTTATTTGTTTCTGACTAAGAAATTCTACCATAATGATCTCTACACCTAAAGACCTTGGCTGTGCTAGGATTAAAGACATGCTAGGATTAAAGCTGTGGCCAACCACACCTGGCTGGGGAACTTCCAGGAGTGGCCATAATGGCAGACCAGCAGGACACAAGTTCACAGCCAGGGAGGTATGTTTGCTTCCTAAAAGGAGTAAAGGGGTGGGGGAACCAGATAGGAAACACAATAAAACCCATTAGCTATCCCAGGAAGAGTAGCTCTCCCACCCTGGAGGCAAGAAACAGGGCTGGCCCAAGCCATTCTGGTATCAGTTCTCCACCCAAACCAGACCAAGATATCCACATGACTTGAGTCCATCATGAGTACCCAGGCATCCTCAAATCCTAACAATGTCCTCAAGTTCTGTGATAACAGCAGGTTGGATGTTTCCTGGGCTGGTGTACCCTTGGGTCTGAGGGAAGACAGGCCTTGAGGCCAAAGTTGGGTTGGCAAGAGTTTGGAAAGATTTACTTTAAGAGTACCCAATTCATTCCACTAATAAGATTTTACTAAGTATGAGGGCTTAAGGGACTTACACCCTCCAAACAAGTTCTTAGCCATCAGCTGAACTGAGTTTACATAATTTAAAAAGACTCAAACACACACATTCAAAACATCAGGAGCCTGGGGCAAGAGGCTGCTCTAACATCTTAAAGTCATCACAATATATTTTTTTATTTTTTTGTCTTTTTTGAGACAGGTTCTCCCTTGTAGCTCTGGCTGTGCCCCTGGAAGCCATGCAGCACCCCACTGATCCAGGTGCCAGACCCCAAATTGGTCTCTAGCAGAGATGGAAAGTTTGCCACGTGGGCACTCCAGAGAGCTCAGGAATTCCCCAAGCTCTAAAGACCTTCTCCCAAGCCAGACTAGGATTCCTGGCTAACTGCTGATGCAAATTTTACTAGCTAGTAAGAGGCAGATTTTCTCTGGTCCTTTGAGATAGCAGCTGGGTGGAGTTAACTCACCAAAGCAGACCTGATGGGCTGACCTTGAGCTCATAAAGAACTGCCTGCCTCAGCCTCCCAAGGACTGGGATTAAAGGTGTGTGCCACCTCACCCAGTCCAAGAATTCATTCCCAGTCCCAAAGGAAGACTAGTTAATGTTAAATCAGGGATACATCCACCCAGAGAATCTGGCCTTCATAGGTCTCAAAAAAAAAGGTAATTCCAAAGCAAGTAAGTTACCTCACACAATCCCTTTTGAAAGCAGACACAAACCATATTTAGGCCTTTAAATGCATTTTTAAATATCAATTTTTAAAGTTTGCATGTGCGTATCTGGTCTGGCATGCCAAAATGAATGATTCTGTGCACTTTAAAGGATTTCAACTAGAAGTGGCCACTTTGTTTGACAGACCCAACATGAGACAATTATAATTACTTGATTTACAAACACACATAAAAACTTAGACACACGCTTAGACACACAGAAGAACAGTTACCATAAACACAAGATACAGTCAGATGAAGAGAGGAAATGCTGTGCGCTCGGAGCTGACACTCTGTGGGTCCCAGAACCAAAAATCCAGATCCCTTGCAAGGATTCCAAATCACTGAGGTGAACCACATGTTTGCATTTTACCAGTGGAGAGTTAGGGCGTCCACCATCTCTGCACTCAAGGAGCAATATTGTGTCCAGTTTCTCTGAACTTTGCACCCCAGACCAGATACTTGAGTTTAAACAAAACCAAAATGAAAGTAAAAAGAAAAAAATAATTGAGCTCTTTCTTACCCCAAAGACACAGCCAGCCAAATGAGATGTCTCTAGTCCCTCCAGTGGGAGAGAGCTTCCTGGGTCCCCCTCCAAGGGTATATTGGTGGAGGGTGAATGAGTATCCCTAGCAGGGGCAGCTGAAGGGAGTTTGGGGGGGTGGGGATGGGGGAAACCTTCCTCATCCTGGTGAGAGTCAGGGACACAGGGCAGGACCAACTTCTTGGTGTTCTTGTGGCAGGCTGAGTTATGCTCATGCAGAACATCCTCTGCCAAGGCTCCCTTAAGGCTCACAATTATGGGGAGGAGAGACAATGCAAACGGCCTTCTCCTAAATGAATCCAAGTCCCAGGATTTTATTTTAAGGCCATGGGTCTGGAGGAGTGGGGCAGCTGTCCATGGCTCCCGAATGTGGGGAGAAATATTATCCATGAGGGCAGGAAATGGTAAGGGAGGAGAGGGGTCTGGGGGAGGAGGGGCTGGGGACCAGGTGCTCACCCTAATGCATAGCAGAAAGGGCAAAGAACACAGAATGGGGCCTACTCACCGATCAAGGAAGGGGGTGCCCCACCAGCACCAGCCGTCAAAAAACCACATTGGGCACCAGATGTAGTCAATTCCCCAGGCCTGCTGGAGAATTTCAGGGTCCTACTGAAGGAATGGGGGTGAGAGGCGCAGAGTCAAAACACAGACCCTGGGAGTCGGGTAAACGTAGACAGAGGGTGAGCTGTAATAGACTCATTTATTGGGGGGTGGGGATAGGGGTTATGTATTGTTCGAATTCCCACTTGTGATTGGCCCAGGTCTGCAATGCTGCTTGTGTGGTCTCACCTGCCTAGGGCAGGTTAGGTTGAGGGACAAGCTCTGTGGATGCTTAATTCTCAGCATACTGGCTATACTACAACCCAATATTGCTGAGTTGGGGTTACTATGTATCTTGAAGTCTTGTAAGTATATTTTTGGATATGAATCAGCATTTATTTCATGCATATACACAATAGTAATGACTTCTTGGTTTAACATTCTTTTGATCAGAATGAAGAGACTTTTTATATCCCTTCTGTATTAGTCATTTTTCTGTTGCTGTGATAAAACACCATGACCAAGGAACTTATAAAAGGAAGAGTTTATTTGAGCTTATGATTGACGGTTCCAGGGAATTAGAGTCCATTGTGGTAGGAGGCATGGCGGCTGGAGACTAGAGTAGCAAACCAAGAGTCACATCTTGAAATGAGCACAGGAAGCAGAGAGAGAGCAACTGGAGCCCCGGGGCTTGTTAAACTCACTAAGCCTGCCCCCAATAATGTACTTCCTCTAGCACGGCCACACCTTCTAAGACCTCAAAAAACAGTGCCACCAACTGGAGGCAAATGTCTGAATACTTAAAGCCTATAAGGGACACGCATTCAAACCACCACATTCCACTCCCTGGCCCCCATAGATTCCTGACCATATAAAATGCAAAATGCATTTAGTCCAACCTTAAAAGTCCCCATAGTCTATACCAGTTTCAATGCCATTCAAAAGTCTACAGTCCAAAGTCTCTTCTGAGACTTAGGCCAATCTCCTAACTGTAAGCTCCTGTAAAATCAAAAGACAAATTACAAACTCCCAATGTAACTGAATACATATTCCCATTCCAAAAGGGAGAAATAGAGGCATAGTGAGGAAATATTGGACCAAAACAAGACCAAAAACCAGCAGGGCAAAAACCAAGTCTAGTAGCTCCATGTGCGACTTCTGGGACTTTACTTCCAAAGGGGTTAGATGGCTCAGCTCTTCTAGCTTTTCTTGCAACATACATCTTCTTAGGCCGGTACCACTCCCTGTATGCAACTCTCCCTGGCAAATATCTCACAGGTCTGGCATCTCAAATGTTTCCTGGGGTCTCCTGCCAACAGGCTTCACCATTCACAGCTTCACACAATGGCCTATCAGGGCCTTCTTTAACAGGACGCCCCTGCGCACTCTGCCTGACCTTGGCAGCTCTCTGAAACTGTTGAAAGAACTGATGACCCCTTCACTTTTTGCAAACTTCATGCCTCTAAAGCCAGACCAGTGAATGAAATTGCCGATCTGGCTGCAAGTTCGGGATGGACTCTCTCCTACTTTAACCACATTTGCAATTTTTCTCTCCCTGGACTTTTTGGAGGATTAGCTGGGTGTGGTTTTCCCTGAAGGTACTGATTTTTTGTTTACTTGTAAATCTCCAGGCCTCTCCTTAATCACTTTAGTCTACTTATAAAGGGAGCCTCTCCTTCACATGCTTGGCCCACCTTTAATCTTCATAGTGTACTTTTCAGATCCAAACTGTACATTTTGCATTCCTTCTGCCCCATTTGCTCTTTTCACTGTAGATCTGTATAATATTCACCATTAAAAGCCACGCCACCATTTCTACATTAGGCTGTCTTGAAATATTCCTCTGCCAAAGACATTAGTCCATTGCTTTTCAACTTAGCATCAGGCAAGCATCTGGACTGCGGGCAAACTGCTGCCAGACTCTTTATCAAAATATCCCAGTTGCTGCCTAAGTATTTTCCTCTGGAACTACATTTTTTGCAGCCATGCTTTCTTCCAGTCTTCTACTAAAATGGCCCCTTAATCTCTGCTTACATTAGTCAACAGCTTTTCTAGCCCAAATCTCCAAAGTCTTCCACATTTCTCCAAACATCCACATGGTCATGTTCTTCACAGCCAACAGCCCACTCTCTGGTACCAAATAACTGTATTAGTCACTTTTCTGTTGCTGTGGTAAAACACCATGACCAAGGAACTTATAAAAAGAAGAGTTTATTTGAGCTTATGATTGACGGTTCCAGGGAATTAGAGTCCATTGTGGCGGGAGGCATGGCGGCTGGAGACTGGAGCAGCAAACCGAGGGTCACATCTCGCAATGAGCACAGGAAGCACAGAGAGAGCAACTAGAGACCATGAGGCTTGTTAAACTCACTAAGCCTGCCCCCAATTATGTACTTCCTCTAACACGGCCACACCTTCTAAGACCTCCAAAAACAGTGCCACCAACTGGAGACAAATGTCTGAATACTTAAAACCTATGGGGGACACTCATTCAAACCACCACACCTTCTAAGTAATTTTAATTTGACATCTATTTTGTTAGATATTAACAATCATAATGGCTGCTTGTTTCTTATTGCCATTAATCAGAATATTTTTCCTTCATTTCACTATTTTTTTATTTATTTTTGTATGTGTATGAATGAACTGTCTGCATGCAGGTCTGTGCACCCGTGTCGTGCAATGCTGCGGAGATCAAAAGAAGATCTCGGATTCCCCTGGAACTGGAGTTCTCCTGGAATTGGAGTTACAGACGGTTCTTAGCCGCCATGTGGGTGCTGGGGATCGAACCTGGGTCCTCTGCAAGAGCGTTGGTGCTCTTAACCGCTAGGCTATCTCTCCAGCCCCATTTCACTATTTTTTAAGGCACCGTACCTTCATTTTTCTGTAGATTTTTGAATGTGGTTATTCCTTCAGTCCATTGTATTGCTCCAAGTCTTTTCTGTAGGCTTGTTTATTGGACATGAATGCTTTCACCTTACTTGTATTATGGAATATTTTTCTTTCCCCTTCAACTATGATAAAGTGCTTGTAGGTAAACTATTCTGGCTAGGCATCTATGGTAATTTAGTACTTAAGATAATTTCCTCCAGGATTTTCCGATTTTTGTAGTTCACATTCAAATGCCAGTTGTAATTCTGATGGGGTTTCCTTTATAAGTAACTTGCTTTTCTCTTGCATCTTTCAGAATTCTCTCCTTGTTCTGTAAATTTAGTTTTTTTAACTATTATATATGGGGAGTTATTTTCTGGTTGTCTATTTGCCGTTGTTTGCACTTCTTGTATCCATATGGTTATGCATTTTTAATTTAGAAAGCATTTCTTCTCTAATCCTGTTGAATATCTGGTCAATGACATTGACCTGAGGTTCTTCTCCTTCCTCTCTTCATATGATGCCTCTATGCCTAAATTTGGTCTTTTCATTGTATTCCACATTTCCCACGTATTTCATTCCTATGGATATTTATTATTTTCATGTACTTTGCGTGAGTGACCCAACTCTTCAAATTTATCATTCATTTTTTTTCATTTCATTCATTCTGTTGGTGATATTTATCCTGTTACTTCAAATTAGCTTATTGAGTTTTCAATTCCTTAATTTCATCTTAATTTCAGCCTGTTTGTTCAATATTTCTTTTTTGTAAATTCACTTTCAAATCCTGAAATGTCTTTGTTATTTTATTCATCCATGCATTTGTATTTTCTTTAGCTTTAATTAGAAGTTAATCCTTATCCTCTTGTATTTCTTTGAGTTGATTTTTTGTGTTCTTTACATTCCTCAAATTATTTAATCATGTTTATGATTGTTCTTTAAGTCTTTATCCTAGGGTTTCTGTAGATGATTGTTATTATGAAACATTTCCATTAAGAGCTATGTCCAAAAACAAAAGAAAAAAAAAAAAAAAGAATATGCCAGGTGTGGTGGCACCCGCTTTTAATCCTAGCACTTGAGAGGCATCACTGTGAGTTCAAGGCCAGCCTGATCCACATAGTGAGTTCCAGACTAGCTGAGGCTACAGGGAGACCCTGTCTCAAAAGAGACAATAAATAAATAAATAAATAAATAAATAAATAAATAAATAACTTTAGGTTTTGGTGGTTATAGATTTTTTTTTGTATTTGTGTTGTTGTTTTTTTCTTGCTGTGGTCTGGGCATATGGAAATTTTTTGTTGGTTTTGTGTTTGATTTGAAACTCAGATCAGCCTTTGTTGAGTTGAAGTTTGATTCTGTTTGTATTGCTGCTGTAGCTTGGCTTCTTTCTGATTATGAAGAGTTAGTTGGTCTCTGCTTCAAGTTCTCTCTTTTCATTTTATTATTGGCAGGATCAGATGGTCCAGTCAAGCTATTCAGCAGCTCTCTGGGAGTGTGTTGGATCATAGGCCCAAGTCCAGGTGATGGGGATCAAGTGGGGGCAGGGAGTGGGGGTTCTAACTAGCAAAGCAGAGAAGGGATGAGCGCTGAGGCCCATGGACTGGGGCTGGTCCCAAAGCAGGGGAATGGTGACAGAGTGGTGGGATTTGGCTAATTCCCTCTAGTCACAAGTGAGCTCCAGTGGCCTCATGGGTAAGGGACCAAGGTCCAAGTAGAGTAGCTAGGAAGAGGATGGGCTGATGCAAAGCTGAGGAGTGAGCTCTGGAGCACCTTGGTTGGGGATGGTCCCAGAGCAGGGTCATGTATTCCACAGAGGAAATTGACTTATTTATACTAGGTGTTCAAATATTTTTCCACAGCCTCTGCAGGAATGGGTTAAGCAAGGGCCAAGAAGCTGCTGTTTTAATTTACTTTTTATTTCTATTTTTATAGATTCTGGATGTCAACTCATTATCTGATGTATAGATTGAAGTAATCTTCTCCAACATTGTAGGTTGTCTCTTTACATTGTTGATTTATAGCTGGGTTTATCTTTTAAAGTTCTGGTCCTAAGCTAATAGTTTTCTAACAGGAGCTTCTTTGATTGGTACTCTGTTATTTTAATGGTTTTGTTTTAACTTGCTTTATTTTAATGGGGAGATGTCTTGACCCAAATATCTTTGCAAAATCCAATGTCCTGACATATTTCACCCCTTGTTATTCTTCAGGTAATAGCATGACTTAGCTCTTATCTTTGAGTCCTCAAGCAGTTTCCTTTATTTCCCTTTACTTTTGGGATATAGGAATTTAATTTAATTATTTTTCATGTAAGTATCTATTTTACCCAGCATTTTATTTTTCTTTGGTCTTCGAATATTTAAAATATTCATTGTACATGGTTTTCTGCTATATAACAACATGTTCATAGAAGTGTGTATTGGAGATTGAGAATAACCCCACATACCACTGTACCCTTCTATTTCATTGTCTTCCCATTCAGTTAACACTCTTTATTCTCCTAGACAACTTCATGTCAAAAACACACATGATTTTATCTGACTATATAAATTCCTGGAACCAAAAATGATAGAAATCATCTTTATCTTGCTTATTATCTTTTTATATAATTTAAATTTTTGTTTTGTTGACAATTTCATACATGAGTAAATATATTTCCACTCTTTCTTCTCCGTCTGCAACATCTCCCATTATATTTACTCCCACTCCAATTCAAAGATGCAAATTAATGCAGCAGACAGAAGCTACTGTAGAGATCCACACCTGTTCAAAAATCAAGTGACTATAACTGCATGTATTTATAAGCGGGTCTTCCATTTTAATATCACATTGATCTCTGGTGTCAGTTTTGAGTCAGCACCATATTGTTTTTGTTTGCCATAGCTCTGTAGTATAAATGAAACTAGATATGGTGATATACTTGCCATTATTATCATATTATTCATCATTTCTGGCTATCTGACCTCTTCTGTGCTTCCAAATGAATTTAAAATAGTTCTTTCTATTTACATAAAGACTAAATAACATTGATGTTTTGCTGGGAAATGCATTGATTCTATATAATGATGTTGGTAGGATGACCTTTGTTATAACATTAGATCTTCCAGTTCATGAATATGAGAGGTCTCTTGAATTTCTTCCATCACTATTATAAAGTTTTCATTGTTGAGTTCTTTCATTTTATTGAATAGGTTTACTCAAAGTTATTTTATTTCTGAGACAATTTTGAAAGGATTTTTTTCTCTGATTTATTTCTCACCATGCAATTGGAAAGGAACCTTACTGATTTTTGTATGCTAATTTGTATGCTAACACATTTTTGAAAGTGTTTATCAGTTCTAAGTTTTATTTTTCGAGTATAGTCTTTTGTGTCTTCTATGTACAAAATCATATCTACAAGCATACTTTGAATACTCCTTTTCTTATTTGTATGTCTTTTATTTCCTCCTATTACTGCTCTAGTTAAGACTTCATCATATTGATTATATGAGTGGAGGAAGTGAATATCCTACTCTTGTTCCAGATTTCACCTTTCCCAATTTCCCATTTAGTATAATATTGGCTATTTGATTACCATATTAGGTTGAGATGTGATTCTTCTCTTGTTCATTTCATGTGACTTTTAATGTAGAGAATTTTAGAATTTTGTCAAGAGAATTTTCTGCATTAATTGAGATGTTCATGAAGTTTGTCTTTGAGTCCATTTATGTGATACAATATATTTATTGATTTATGTATGTTGAATCATCCCTATTTCTGGAATGAAGCCAACTTGATAATGGTGAATTGTGCTTTTCATATGTTATTGAATTTAGTTTCCAAGTATTTAATTAAGAATTTTCACCAGTGAAATTGGACTATAATTTTGTTGTTCGAGTTGTGTCCAGCTTTGAGATGACTATAATCCTGGTTTTAAAAAATGGTAGAGTAGCATTATTTTTCCTTCTATTCTATGGAATATTTTTATCAATATTGATGCTATTTTTTACGTGAGCCTGGATCCTTTTTTTAGTTGCGAGGCTTTAATCTCATTGCTTGTTATACATCTGTTTAAATTGTTTAGTTCCTCTTGGTTTAATTTTGGTAGGTCAGATATATATATATATATATATTTATCTATATATATATATATATATACTATCATGCTTTTCAATTCTTTAGCAGTTTAGTTGAAAATAAGTTTTGAAGGTATGTCCTAATTATTTGGAGAATTTCAATTGTGTCTCGGATAATGTCCTTCTTTCATCTGTAATTTCTTTTTTAATTTTGGCATTGTCTATTTTTGAGCAATTTGGCTCAGGAATTTTAGATATTATTTTTTATAGAACCTTTGTGCATTTCATACAACATTTCTTAATCAAATTTAAACTCATTTCCCTTCCATGCCCCCCCAGCCCACCAGAGCTCATGCATTCTGCCACACACGTCTTGTACCATTTTCTCAATCATTTTTAATTTTTTTATGCAGAAGTTTACAGTTTTGAGGAAAAGTTTACTGTTTCAGTCAGTTATTTGAACCTGTACGTGCTGTTGTTGTTATCTTTAATTTTATATCACTCCAAAATATGCATATATACAATCCACACATCTACCAAAATTATGACCTCTAAAATTAAACTGTAGGTAAATTCCAAAACATGTTTAGGGATTCAAATTTTAACAGTAGAGTTGCATGCAGGTAAAAAGAAATGTTAGTTAACATTCATTCTTAAATTATTTAGCAAGTTGATGTATGTTTTAGTGTACTTTTTTTATAGTAGCATCAGGTATCATATATACTAAAAAAACCTACTAAGTTTGCCTTACACACAAGGATTTGGTGCTAGGATCCCCAAATGAGGGACACCATACATCATTTGTTTTTCTGGGACTGTGTTACTTCACTTAGCATAAGGGCTTCCATTTACCTGCATATTTCATGATGTCATCTTTCTTTACTGCTGCATAGAATTCCACTGTGTAGATGCACCAAAATTTCTTTATCCATTCATCAGTTGAGGGACACTTGGGTTGCTTCCAGCTCTTCACTATTGTGAAAAGAACTGCAGTAAACATGGATGTGCATGTATTTCTGCAATAGGATGAGTCTTGTGGGTATATACCCAGGAGTGGTATGACTGGGTCAGGTGATAGGTTCATTTGAGTCTTTTAAGAGTTCTCTTTTTTTTAATTTATTTTTATTGATGCTTTGTGTATTTCATACATCATTTTCCAATTCAGTTCAGGCATATATCCCCTTCCCTTCCCCCCCACCCCACCTCTACCCATCACAGATCGTGCATTCTGTCGTAAGTTTTCTGCATCTTTCTCTGCTTTTTTGTTTTGTTTTGTTTTCATTTTTTTTTAACAATAAGTGATAATTTGTGAGTACAAGCATCCTTCATGTAAAACCAATTTGCAAGCAGTTGTGCTCAAACCCACACAGCTCATGGGTCCCACCATCCTGAAAGGGGGGGGGGCTTGTATGTTCAATCAAGTTGATCAAATGAGTTCTCCACATGTTTTCCATACGGGTTGCATGTGTTTGAATTCCCACCAGCAATGGATGAGTATTCCCTTTTCCCCACGACCTATCCAGCATTTGGTATCATTGGTTTTCTTGATCATAGCCAGTCTTACTAGGGTAAGATGAATCCTTAAAGTGGTATTAATTTGCATGTATTTAATTAGTAGTGAGGCTGAACACTTTTTAAGATGTTTCTCAGCTATCTGGATGGAATGAGAAGCCATAATTCTAGGTGAAGTAACACATTCCCCAAAAAACAAATGAGGCATGGTGTTCCTCATTTGTTGAATGCTAGCACCAATTCTTTCTTTAGAAGGCAAACTGAGCCAGTGTGTGGTGGCACATGTCTTTAATCCTAGCACTTGGGAGGCAGAGGCAGGTGATCTTTGTGAGTTCAAGGCCAAAAAAAAAAAAAAAAAAGTTCCAGGACAGCTGGAGCTACAGGGAGACCCTGTTTTAAAAAAAAGACCAAGAAAAGAAAGCAAACTGAATAATTGCTTTTTATTTCTTTGTTTTTTATTTTTAGTAAATATAATAGCTGATATAACTCATTGATTTGCTTTGTAATGTAGGAAAGTAAAATAACATTTTTCTTTATCTGCATACAATCCTATCAAAATAGGAATCCCTAAATATGTTTTGGAATTAATGTAGAATTTATTTTCAGATGTGATAAATTTTGGCATATCTGTGGCATCCATATAGGCATATTTTGGAACAAAATAAATGAGAAGGAACAAAAACAACAAAAAATACTGTGTCAAAGATCTAACTGAAACAGTAAGATTGAGCCCAAAATGGTAAACTTCAGCATAATTTTTTAATTTTACTTATTTATTTTCATTTTATTTTTTTAATTTTATTTATTTTTGTATGTATATGAATGTACTGTCTGCATATAGGTCTGTGCACCCATGTCGTGCAATGCCGCGGAGGTCAGAAGAGGGTCTCGGATTCCCCTGGACCTGGAGTTCTTCTGGAATTGGAGTTACAGACGGTTCTTAGCCGCCATGTGGGTGCTGGGGATCAAACCCGGCTCCTCTGCAAGAGCAGTCAGTGCTCTTAACCCCTAGGCTATCTCTCCAGCCCTATTTTTTTATTTTTTATGTGTATGAATGTACTGTCTGCATGTTGGTTTGTGCACCCAAGTCGTGCAATGCCACGGAGGTCAGAGGAGGGTATCAGATCAATTAATCCAAAAGCTGGTTCTTTGAAAGGATAAACAAGACAGACAGACCTCTAGCCCAGTTAACCAAAAGAAAGAAAGAGCAACTCCAAATTAGTAGTATTTGTGCTGAAAAGGGAAACATCGCAACAGACAAAGATCCAGACAATCATACAAGAATACTTCAAAAATCTATACTCTACTAAGTTTGAAAACCTAAGAGAAATGGATGAATATTTGAAATCCTGGGAACCAACAAAGCTTGACCAAGAAGAGGTTGACAGTTTATTTTTTTTTTTGCATTTTTTTAAATTTTTTATTTATTTCTGTATGTGTATGAATGTACTGTCTGCATGCAGGTTTGTGCACCCGTGTCATGCAATGCCGCGGAGGTCAGAAGAGGGTGTCGGATTCCCCTGGAGCTGGAGTTCTCTTGGAATTGGTGTTTCAGTTCTTGGCCGCCATGTGGGTGCTGGGGATCGAACCCGAGTCCTCTGTAAGAGTGGTCAGCGCTCTTAACCTCTAGGTCATCTCTCCAGCACCGAGGTTGACAGTTTAAACAGACCTGTAACATTTGAGGAAATTGAAGACATTAAAAAAAGCCTCCCAACTAAAAAAGCCTAGGCAGAGATGGTTTCACAGCAGAATTCTAGAAAACATTTAAAGAGGTCTTACAACATTTACAGCTCAAATTTCTCAGAAGGAGAAATCTCCCAAACTCCATCATATCACTCTAATACCAAAACCAGGCAAACACACAACCAAAAAAAGAAAATCATAGACCCAGCTCATTAATGAACACAGAGGCAAAAATTCTCAACAAAATACTCACAAACCGCATGCATACAGACCCACATCAAAAAGATCATCCATCATCACCAAGTTGTATCTCTGGGATGGCTCAACATATGTAAATCAATAAATATCATGAAACACATAAACGGACTGAAGGACAAAAATCACACAATCATCTCAATTGATGCAGAAACAGCCTTTGACAAGATCCAGCATCCCTGCATGTTTAAAGACCTAGAGGTAATTGGACTGAAGGGAACATTCCTAAATATAATCAAAGCCATATACAACAAACACACAGCCAACATCCTCCTAAATGTAGAAAAGTTGGAAGTATTCCCCATAAAGGTAGGAACCCAGCAAGGCTGCCCCTTGTACCAACTCCTCTTCAATATAGTGCTTGAAACACTTGCTAGGGCAATAAGGCAAGAAAAGGAAATTAAAGGACGACTACTCAGAAAAGAGGAAGTTAAATCATCCCGTTTTGCAGATGTTATGATAGTTTACCTGATGGATGCTAAAAACTCCACCAGAAACCTCCTAGAAATGATTGAGAGTTTTGATAAACTGACGGGATACAAAATTAACCAAGAAAGATAAATAGCTTTTATTTACATGAACAATAAACAAGTGCAGAAGGAATATAAGAAGACATTCAAAATACCTGGGAACAAACCTAACCAAAGATACCAAAGATCTCTACAACAAAAATTTTAAACCCACGAAGGAGATTGAAAATCAAAAGATGGAAAGACTACCCATGCTCATGGATTAGAAAAATTAATATAGTAAAAATGTCCATTTTACCCAAATTGATATACAGATTCAACACAATCCCAATCAAAGTCCCCATGAGTTTCTTCACAGACTTGGAAAAAAAAACCCTTAAATTCATATGGAAAAACAAACAAACAACAAAAAACAAATAGCTAAAGCAACCCTGAGTGAAAAGTACAATACAGAGGGGACTGCTTTAGAAGACTTCAAGCTATATTACAGGGCTATAGCAGAAAGACAGCCTGGTACTGGCACAAAAAAAGACCTGTTGACCAATGGAACAAAATTGAAAATCCAAACTTGAGCTCATGCAATTTCAGCCACCTCATATTTGACAAAGGGGCAAAAAAAAAAAAGCTCAGTGGAGGAAGGATAGCATCTTTACCAAATGGTGCTGGCAAAACTGGATCACCATTTGTAGAAGAACAAGATTAAACCCCTACCTCTCACCTTGTAAAAAATCAACTCCAAGTGGATCAAAGATTTCAACATGAAACCTGAAGCCCTGAGGGTGTTAGAAGAAAAAGTTGGCAACAACCTATAAGACATAGTCATAGGAAAAGCCTTTCAAAATCCGACAGCAGCTGCACAGGAAATAAGGTCAACAGTTGACAAATGGGACCTCATCAAACTCAAAAGCTTCTGTATAGGTAAAAAAACAACCAAGGAAGTGAGGAGAAAACTGACAGAATGGGAGGAAATCTTCACCAGTGATACATCTGACAGAGCATTAACATCCGGAATACATAAACTACTCAGAAAACAAAGAAGAAAACAAATACTCACTCAAAAGATTGAGTAAAGAGCTGAACAGAGACTTCACCTGTGAGGAAGTAAAGACGGCTGAGAAACATCTTAAAAAGTGTTCAGCATCATTAATAATTAAGGAAATGCAAATTAAAACCACTCTAAGATATAATCTCACTCTGATAAGACTGGCTATGATCAAGAAAACAAAAGACACCAAATGCTGGAGAGGTTGCGCCAAAAAGAGGAACACTCATCCATTGCTGGTGTGAATGTAAATTCATACAAGCACTGTGGAAAGCAGTGTGGAGAACACTTAAGAGATTCAAAATGTGCCTATCTACTGACCCAGCCATTCTACTCCTTAGTATATACCCACAAGACTCATCCTACTGCAAAGATACATGCACATCTGTTTATTGCAGCTCTTTTCACAATAGCAAAGAATTGGAACCAACCCAAATGCCCCTCAGCAGAGGAGTGGATAACAAAAATGCGGTACATCTACACAATGGAATTCTATGCAGTAGTAAAGAAAGATAATATCATGAAATTTGCCAGTAAATGGATGGAACTAGAAGATATTATGTTAATTGAAGTGACACAGTCCCAGAAAAAACAAAAGGTGAATGGTATCCCTCATCTGTGGATGCTAGCAGTAAGTACCTAGGTGTAAGGCAAATTGAGCAACGTTAATCCCATATTCCTCACGATCTGAACACAACCGTGCTCTTATATTATGAATCCCTAGACAGGTCTTAGAACTAACCTACCATTTATTTTCATACTATGGATTTTTGGTATATGATGGTGGACATGTATACATATTTTGGAGTAACATGAAGTTAAAATGGAAAAAGGTGAATCAAGAAATATGATATGGAAATAACTACACAGTTTGTTTCAGAAGATACAATTTTAGTATAGGTGTGATGTATCAGGCTGGTGTAAATTAGCCTTTCTGGGTGCTTAATGACCATACTTAATACCCATACAAATTTGGCTGAGGGACCTAAGGGATAACTTTGTTCATTGCCTTCAGAGTTCAACTAAGTCTCAGGGGAATATGCATGGGGGCATCTCTTGAAATGTCCTGCAAATGAGAGTTACCAGTCTTCCTATGCAGGGAGGTCTTGGAGATCCACCAAGATCTCCAAGATCTTGGGACTTCAGCCAGTATCCAGCCTATAAAGAGGAATGTCTGCTCATGCTTCAAAAAGAGAAGCCTGGTCTAGAATGACATAACTGTGTCCTCGAGTGGATGGAACTGGTGGTTGAAAAACCAAAAGGAGCCTGGGGCTCCCCCCAACAAAAAAAAAATCTGAGTGACCCTTAAAGACCAGATCCTCAACTGACCTTGAGAAAACAAAATCCTTGGTTAATCTAGGCTATGTAGCCCAGCATCCAAAAGGAAAGTATAACCAGAAATAATCAGTAAGATCTGAGAAATTGTACTTCAGATATAAAACTTGAGAATCCTCCAAACCTTCAATGCCAGATGCGGACTAGTAACATATCCAGCTTATAGACTGAGTGGCTACTAGGATTTCAGCCTTTTCAGAGTGTAGACTGCCGTTGTTGGACTACCCAGTCTATGTCATGGAGGCCAGGGCAGGAAGATGAAGACAGGACACATGCTTGCTGAACCTCACTTGGGTGACCATGGGGGCAAGGGAGCTTGGGGGCAGTATTGATGGCTGTTTGGGTTTGCCAAGCAGGAACCTTCAAGCACTTCCTTGGGGAAAATATGACATCTTTTGGTAAAAAAAAAAGATTATATTTAACAGATAAAAATATTTTATAAAATAATATTTTCTCTCTTTATTGATATATGCTACGACCATTCATAATTTATCCCTATGTAATCCTATGGGGTGTTCTGTCATATAAGAATATTAATATTCATATTCTAAAAAAACAAAAGAGAATGTAAAGTTATACTTATTTTTACCTGCATGCAACTTCACTGTTAAAATATGAATCTCAAGCCAGGAGTGGTGGTGCACGCTTTAATCCTAGCACTCAGGAGGCAGAGGCAGGTGGATCTTTCTGAGTTCAAGGCCAGCCTTGTCTACAGAGAGAGTTCTGGAACAGCTGGGGCTACAGGGAGACCCTGTCTCAAAAAGACAAAAAATGTGAATCTCTAAATTTGCTTTGGAATTAACCTATAGTTTGTTTTCAGATTTTGTAACTTTGATTTATGTGTGGAGTGTATATATGCATATTTTGGAATAATATAAAATCAAAGAGAACAAAAAAAGAGAGAGAAAAACCTATTCAAAGAACTGACCAAAACAGTAAACTTGTGCATTGAAAAGGTTATAAAAGACAGAAAAAGTTGCAAGACAGGACCTAACATGTATAACAGAATCCATGAGCTCTGTCGGGGTTGCGGGGGGTGGTGAGGCTAAATTTGACTAAGAAACGTATGAAATGAGCTCAATAAAAATTAAAAAGTTAAAAAAAGAAAGATGACATCATGAGATTTGCAGGTAAATGGATGGAACTGGAAGCCCTTATGTTATGTGAAGTAACATAGTCCCTCTAAAACAAACGGGGAATAGTTTTCCTCATTTGTGGATGCTAGTACCAAATCCCCCAATTGAATGAAAAGCTGAGCTTATTGTTATATTTCTTTCTATCTGAAAGCAACTGTGATGTTATAATGTGAATATCTTTTTTTAAATTTATTTTTATTGATGCTTTGTGTATTTCATACATCATTTTCCAATTCAGTTCAGGCATATATCCCCTTCCCTTCCCCCCCACCCCACCCCTACCCATCGCAGATCGTGCATTCTGCCGTAAGTTTTCTGCATCTTTCTCTGCTTTTTTGTTTTGTTTTGTTTTCATTTTTTAACAATAGGTGATAATTTGTGAGTGCAAGCATCCTTCATGTAAAACCAATTTGCAAGCAGTTGTGCCCAAACCCACACAGCTCATGGGTCCCACCATCCTGAAAGGGGGGTCTTGTATGTTCAATCAAGTTGATCAAATGAGTGTCCAGTCTATATTGTTGTAGTTTCACCATTAACCCCAATCGAAGTGGCAGCAATATGTCTGTATATCCCAAATCTAATTGGCTATTGGCTCTCTCCTTGGAGGAATAACCCACGGCTGATGTCACAAGCTTACATCCTCTAATGGTTAGGAGATGTTATAAACCACACGAAGACCCTGCCATACTTGACAGAAGAAAATGTAGATCATGAATTGACATACCATCCAAACATCTGTGTCTATACCAAAGTAACCTACCATAACAATTAGTACTGTTTAAATACCCATATATCTAATTGTGTGTGCTTCATTAGTAGGATCGAAAGGCTATATATTATACTGTTTAAATACCTAAATATCAAATTGCATGTGCTTCATTAGTACGATCGAAAGGTTAAGCCTGGACAAGCTGGCAGCCCATGAAAGAAAACAGCCAGAACTGACTAGAGACCAAGACATCAGCTCCAGAGAAAGTAGAGTGTTTTGCTTCTCATCCACCTGTGCCCCTTTTCTAAGCCTAGGGAACCATCTGCGGAAGAGGGAGCGTGGTAGAATAATGTGAATATCTTAATGAGCCCTAGAATTAACTTATCACTTACTTTCAGGCATGGCAATTAATGTATATGGGTGGAAGATATATATTCATATTTTTGAGTAATGTGAAATTAGATGATAAAATGTGAACCCCTAAACATAAAAAAGAAATGCAATATTATAAAGTCATTATAATATGCTTGAAGAAATATAATAATATTTAAAGGAAGACTGATTAGTTATGAATGTATGAATGTATGTATATCACACATGTCATGGTGAGCTTTGAAAAAAATGTGATAAAATGCCAATCCAATAAAAATGTGTCTATGATAATCAAGATACTAAATTATAGCTTTCTTTCTTTGTAGTATTTTCATTTGGCTTTTGTGTCAAAGCAATGCTATAATTGTAAAATGTCTGGGAAGAAATTAATTCTCTTCAATATTTTGCAATAACTGAAAAATATTTAGTGTCTGGGGCTGGAGAAATGGCTGAATGGCTAAAAGTACTGGCTACTCTTGCAGAAGACCTGGGCTTTGCCCTAAGCACCCACATTGAGGCTAATAATTATCCATAACTACTGATCCAGAGTATTCAACACCTTAATCTGCCTGCTCTGAGCCTGGCATGCATTATGTGCAGGCAAAACATTCATAAACATAAAATAGAGGCTGGAGAGATGGCCTAGCAGTTAAGAGGGCCAACTACTCTTGCAGAGGACCTAGGTTTGATTCCCAGCACCCACTGGTGGCTGAGAACCGTCTTTAACTCCAGTTCCAGAGGAATCCAACGTCCTCTTCTGACCTCAGCAGCATTCAAAACAAGGGTGCACAAACCTACATGAAGTCAGTACATTCATACACATAAAAAATAAAATAAAAATTTTAAAAAGAGTTGTTTTAAAACAAAACATAAAGTAAAAATTTTAAATAAAAATCCCCAAAAGATTTATTATAAGTCTTTATATGTTTGTGAGAGGTTGGGAGTAAACTGTCAGCCCTGGAATTTTCTTAGACAGCATACTTTTATTGCTGAGAATATGTTATTACTTATTGGTCATTTTAGATATTTTAGGTGCTTCTATATAATTTTATTCACTTATATAGGTATAGATCTTTTGATACTTTTACATTTTTATGCTTACAATAGAATGATGATGATGATGATGATACCTGGACATAAGAGAATATAAGTTTTAAACTTTAGTGTATAGAACTATTACATTTTTCTGATGTTCCTCAACAAATTATTTATAAACATACACTGTTGAAAAAAAAGTATCCCGAGTCCCCACAGCGGGCGGCAGTGGCGGTGGCAGTGGCGGCGGTGGTGGAGGTGAAGGCAGTGGCTGTGGAGTTGGCTGAACGCGAAGGAAGCAGAGCGAGCCCTGCGGCCTTGGCTACAGCAATGTCCCTTTGTACAATTCATCAACTGGAGTCTGGTCAGCCTATCTAGAGTAATTCCCTTAAAGAGCCACACTCTCTCACCCAGAAGTAATCCATTTCTAGTAGTTCCTCTACTAAGGTTGGGGCCTGCTGCTTATTTCCCCAGTTCCATGCTGAGGTTTTGTCTGATTGAGTCTCTGGGGGTTTTGGGTATGCTGTCACTGCTGTTGTAAGTTCATATGAGCAAGCTCCCAGTGGCCTGAAAGCCTCTGTGTCCTTATGTTCATGCACCAATCCTGGCTCTTATAATCTTTCCACTCCCTCTTCATCAATGGTCTCTGATCCACCAGTGGCTGAGATTTAATATAGGAACCCTACCAATGGACACACAATCTGAACTCTCTTATTCTATAAACTTTAGTCTGTTGTGGAATTCTGTGTGCATTGCACACTGTTAAATGAGGAAATTTCACTGGTGAGAGTTGAGGGATGTGTAATTACTCTGGAGCCTGTTCTTTGTTCCATGGGCCTTAGGTATAGAGGTTCCACTATAGATGTGTCACTTGGGGCTAGGCATATTTCAGACAGGTATTCTGTGTACAACCAGCTGTAGAACTCTATAAAAAGCCCCTATCTGTTGTAAAAAGAAGCCTCTTTGATGAGTTGTGTATGACATACTTGTATGTAGACATAAGGATCCATATTTAGCAGATAGTAAGAAATTTCATACATGTAGAGCTGTGACAGAGGTAGGGTTTTCTAAAGGATCTGTGACTTCTTCAGCTATGTGTATTTGACAATATTTACAAAGCCACCCATACGTTTTCTCCCATTGAGAGGGCTATAAGTAAAATTAGGTAGCTGTTGATTATCCCCTAGATAAAAGTGCTACTACTGCACCAATTGAGATAGCTTGGTGAGACAGTTGTGGTTATTAGGCTTTACAGCTAAATTCAGCCATTAGTTGACTTGCTCCCTTAAGAACTTGCATAGTATCCTCTAGAAGTAGGAATCCTAGTCTTCAGGAAGAAGAATTCCAGGTCAGTTCTAGCTCCAGTGCTCCAAGTACTGTGTCTGAAGAATGTCCTGGCTTCAGCAATAAGGTATTACCTTCAAGTTCTTGGAAGTAATCAAGGGTTGTGGCAATAGCCTATGTTATTTTGGGACTCTTTAGAACTACCCTGACCAGCAACTCGAAGAGAGGTGTTTCTCTTGTATGGTACTGTGTCCCTTGTTATACAGCTTTCAGGTATTCACATGCAGTCATGTTCAGATTTTGGATGTTTTGGGGGGAGTGAATTAATACATCTCCCTCTGACTTTTTATGCCACCTAAGCTTTATTTATCTTTCCTCTCTCTCCCTGTCTAAATGCCCTCCTTCTTCTCCAGTTTAAGTACCCCATTTCCCCACTGATAATACCTATCTCCTATTCTCCCCCCACTTTTGAGTTCCATTTTCCCCTTTACCTTCATGGTTCCTTGTATGTCCTTCCCTCCCACCTTCCCAGATGATATCCCCATTTTTTTCCATTTCCACCTTTGTTCCTTTGTGTTTTTTTTAATTTTTTTGCTGCATTAGTTATTAGCATGGCTAAATATGTCATAAATGTTTTATATGTGTATTGTCACATACACACACACACACACACACATATATATATATATATATATATATATGCTTTTGTATATTTCATACAGCAGTTCTTAATGCAACTTAAACCCCTTCCCCCATCCATGTCCTTCCAAAACCCCATCTGACCTCACATATTCTGCCACACATGGTTAGTCCTATGCAGTCAAACATTTGGTTTTTTGTTTTGTTTTGTTTTGTTTTTTATTTCATTTATTTCCGTATGTGTATGAATGTATTGTCTGCATGCAAGTCTGTGCACCCGTGTCGTGCAACGCCGCGGAGGTCAGAAGACGGTGTCGGACTCCCCTGGAACTGGAGTTCTCCTGGAATTGGAGTTTCAGACAACTCTTGGCCGCCATGTCGGTGCTGGGGATCGAACCTGGGTCCTCTGCAAGAGCGGTCGGCGCTCTTAACCGCTAGGCCATCTCTCCAGCCCCCAGTCAAACATTTGTATCTAGATGTCCTTCAGTGAAAATCATCCACTGGAGTCTAGTCAGCCTCTCTAGAGATTGGAAGGAATGCTCTCCCTCACACAGTAATAATCAGGCTCCAATAGTTTTCAGTCTAGACCTGGCCCACCATCCATTTCTCCACTCCACTCTGGGTCCTTATCTGATTGAAATGGCATGGGTCCTGTGCCTGATGCCACCGTTGCTACAAGTTCACATGTGCCAGCTTCCAGTACACTGAAATCCTATGCTTCCCTGTGTTTATGAACCAGCCCTGGCTCTGACAGTCTTTCCACCTCCTAAACAATGGTCCTTGGTCCCTGAGTGGATGAGTTTTAATGCAGGAGTCTTATCTAGGGACATGACTCTGAGGCCATTTTGCAGTCACTTATTCTCTACTAAGCCAGTTGTGGCCTTCTGCACGCATCTCGCTCTGTAGTATGAGGAAGCATAACCATAGACACCAATCCCCCCTCCCCCCAAAAATCCAAAACATTATAATGGGATACTTTTAAAACTTATACTCCATTAAATTTGCAAATATAAATGGATGAGTTTTTAAGTTCATGGAAACCACCAAAACTAAATCAAGAAGACATCAACAGCTTAAATAGATCTATAACAAATAAGGAACTTGAAACACCAATACAAAACCTCCCAACTAAAAGATATACAATACCCAGATGGATCCACAGCAGAATTCCACTAGACATTCAAATAAGATCTACAACCAATAATTTTAAATTATTTTAAAAAGGAACAGAAGGTGAATATCCAAACTCCTTCTATGAAGCTAATACCCAAACCAAGTAAGGACACAATAGGAAAAGAAAACTATAATTCCTAATCCTTAATGAACATAGACACAAAGATTATGAACAAAATATTTGAAAACCACAAACCACATACAGACACACATCAAAATAAATTATCCACCATGATCAAGTCAGCACCATTCCATAGATGCAGGGATGGTTCAATACATGTAAGTCAATAAATATGAAAAATTATATATAAATGGACTTAAAGACAAAAATCATCTGTTCATTTTAACTTTGTATTAGCACATGATCCAGTTTTACTAAGCTGGATGTACCTGGAAATTTGACTATTTTGTCAATATTACCATTTTTGCACAGTCTTTTATACTAATTTCTAGTAAGTTTTGTTAAAATTTTAAAAAAAGTTTATTTCCTCGTTTTTAATGTTTTCTCTATTTTTCTAATTGTATCTGTTTCCCTGTTTTTTTTTTTAGCTTTCTGAGGGAGTTCTGTGTTTCATTATCTCTTGCATGTTTTACTTGTTTGCAAATCTATTTTAGTTATTTTATGCTGATTTTTACGTTTTCTTTCATTGTAATAGTTGTATTTATCTTGATCCTATTTTCCCATTTCCTTGAGTTGTTTGAGGTCTTTACAACCTTAAATACTCATTTATTGCTGTAATTTCTCTTATAATATTGATTTTTCTACATTTTAAAGGTTTTATGTGGTGTCTCAATTTTCATTTTTACAAGAAAATTTCTTACAAATTTATTCTTTGTTAGTTGCTTATAAGTATTTAATTTCACTGTACTTAAGTTCTCATAGTTTCTTAATTTTTCTTATTGATTTCCACTACGATTGTATTACAAGAAATAGACTAGATATGATTTCAATGTTTTGTATTTGTGGAGACTTATTTTGAGGCCTAAGATTATAATCTATCTTTAAAATGTTCTATCTACTGCTAATGGGAAAACTGTGGTCTGAAGTGCTGTTAAATGAAGTTTATCAATCTTTGTTAGGTTCTTCTGATCTATAATATATTTTAACTCTTATTTCTTTGTTGAAACTTTGCTTGGGTGATCTTCCCTTTGTTGAAAGTGAAATGTTGATGTCCTCAACTATTATTTTATTGTCTACTTCTCCATTTAAAAACATTATTATTGGCTCTATGAATTTGGGTCCTGCAATATTGGATGTGTAAATATCTGGGATACTTATTTCCTTTTGCCATATTGAAACAATTATGATAGCATAATTGATTCACTTATCCTTTTTTATGGTTTAAGTTTAAGTTTTACTCTGATATAGTTTGGTTACATAGAGATGGGGTGAGTTTTTGTAAGCAGTATGTACTTGAATCTTGTTCTTTGTCTGATTATTCAGTTCATGTTTTTCAACTGGAAAATAATGCATTTACACTCATGGCAATTATTGACATGAAAGGATATATTACTTACATTATGTAACTTGTTTCCCATTTTTTATCCTTTCTTTTTTACTTTCTATCTTCTTTCTTTCTTCTTCATATAGGAATTAGACTAGGGCCTGCAGAGAGCCCATTTGGGCTACATGCAACACAGAGAGTATGTATGAGAACAGCCCAAATTTTGCAAACATGAGAAAGGTGGGTGCTATGTAAATGGCTTACAAATTTTCATGAGCCTTATGACTCTGCACTTTTAAGTACATGGTTTGTTTTTCCAGCTCACTTACTCTCTCCCATTATAAAGAATTCATTTATCTTTCTTAATAAATGATATCTACTTCTATTACTATGTGTCCTTCCAAACATTAGCCATTACTTCCCTATATGTGTAACTGTGATTATAAGTCTTCCCTTTTCGTTAAATGATATCATGTAGTGGTGTTTTGATTCCTCACTTTGTTCACATGGTAATTTCTTTCATCTAATGTAGTCTTTGGTTCATCTAATGTAGTATTTGTAATTAATATGAGACACAAATAAAAGTGTCTTTCTGCCAGGTGTAGTAGCACATATTTTAATCCCAATACTTGAGAGGCAGAGGCAGGTGGATTTCTGTGTGATCAAGACCAGCCTGGTCAGATAGAGTTGAAGACCAGCTGTGTTTCCACAATGTAAATAAAATTCTTCCATTTTAACAAGATAACTTGAAATGATTTAAAGCTAATATTATCTTAAAGATAAAAGCAGCAACAAAAAATAATTTTCAATAACAATGTCCTATACTTACCATCAATTTGAATTTTGATGTGCCATTTTAGTATACCTTCTATGTAGCATATTAACATATTAGTGCAGTTATTACATTTATTTGATATTTTAATCTTCAATATAGTTTACACATTTCTGCAATAGACTTATAATATTACAACATTTTGAAATTTTGTTTTATTCATTTTACTAACGAGTTTTACACTTCCGTATGTACATATGTCTTCTTCTTACACACTAACATTCCTATCAATTAGAAGAAATTCCCTTATTATTTCCTACACAATACATTTGGTATAGAGTTACTCTCAGTTTTGTCTGACTGATTCTATCTTCATAATGCTTTCATGTATAAAATGTAGCTGTTCTGGACAGAACCAGTTTTAATTCAATCATTAAAATACTTTTAACTTTCACATTAAATTACAACTTTTTGATTATCTTTTCCAAATGTTTCCCATTACCTTTACTTTTAGTTTATTTTTTAATTTATTGTTTGTGAATTTTACACATGGATACAGTGTTTTGATGAAGTTCATTCCCCACTTCTTCTCTTTCAACTCTTCCCAGAAAACACCCCACTACCTCTTCCTCTGAAATTCATATAGTTTTTTTTTTCTAAAGTCACTGAACCCATGTAGTGCTTGTTGCCAGTATGTAAGTGCAAGAAGATCTACTGGAGCATGAGCAGCCTCCTTGGGTCCTCATACTTGAAGAAAACTGACTCTTCCTTCCCTGAGGAACTATCAGTTGCTAAAGGCTCCTCAGGTAATGGAAAGAAATTGTGAGTTCCTCCATGTCTGGGCTGAGATTATGGCTGGCTTGATGCTGTGATCAATGACCCTGAGGATACAATGTTCTTGGCAGGCTGTTTTTTTGTTTGTTTGTTTTATCTTTGAGTACACTGAAAATCTTATTTCACATCTCTTGGCCTCGTTGGTGCTGTTGAAATGTCATCTGCTAGGCAAATTGTGAGCTCTTCTAAGCCTTGTGTTTTTTTTTTTTTTCTCTTGCAGCCTTGACAATCTTCTCTTTATCTTTCACCTGTGAGAATTTTACTATAAATGTCTTACTTGAATCAAATTTATCTGACAACTTTGATGTTCCTTTGCCTGGAAACCTTTCCTAAGTGCTTATGATTTTCTATTATTGTTCTTTGCATTAACAGTCTACTCATTTGGCAGACTCAAGTCTTTTAACCCCAGTAACTTGAGTATTGGTTATTTTCATGTTTTCTAATTCCTGGAAACTTTCTTCAGTCTTCCTTCTTGTTTTGCTCCTCCAAAGGTATATTTTTAAATAGTCTGTCTTTGAGATAATTCAGCTTTTCAATCCATCTTAAACTCAGCACTTTCTATTTTGTTTTAAATTTTGCTGAGTAGTTTTTCAGCTAAGCAACTCTGATTTTTTTATTTTAAGATTGCCCTCATCTCTATCGAGATTGTGGCTGCAGTACTAAACTACTTCTCCGTGTTTCTTAAGGTTCATTGATTTTCTTAAGACAGTTGTATCAAATTCCTTTTTTTAAATTTGCTTTTCTTATTTTTATTGTTCTCTTTTTTTCCTTTCATTGTTTGTAGGAAGTTCTCTTTTTTTTTCAAAGCCAATTTTTTATTGAAGCTCTGTGCATTTCATACAAAATTACAAATCAAATCTTGACCCGTGCCTCCCTCCTTGCCTCCCACCCCACCAGAGCTCATGCATTCTGCCAAACATGTTTTTCATCTTTTTCTCAGCCTCTCTCAAAATTCTCAAAGCAGAAGTTTACTGTTTCGAGCAGAAGTTCACTGTTTCAGTCAGTTCTTTGATGCAGTCTTTCTGTCATTGTTGTTGTTGTTCCTTTCAATATGCATCACTCCAAAATATGCATATATGCATGCCACATATAGGTTTTAGCATCTTCAGCTTATGATTGCTTTTCTTTATTAGGCTGAAGGACGTTATGTTTGAAGTCTCCTCCTTGGCAAGCCCAAACCACCATCAATTCTGCCCTTGTGTTCCACACAGGGGTTTTCCCTTCCCATGGTCACCAAATGTATCAAATTCTTTACTTGAAATTTCTCTCTTACTGATTAGTATTTTATAAGTTCCTAGCACCTTATTTCGAGTAATAGATATGTGGTCATGATTTCCCAAACTCTGTGAACCACAGTGCTTGTTGCTGGGCTGCAAGATCTGCTCGTTGACTTTTACTCAATGGGATTGCAGTCAGAACGCAGGTGCTGTGAAAACCACCAGTAAATCGAAGCCAAAATGGGGAAGGAAAAGACCCACAACAACATCGTGGTCATCGGACATGTAGATTCTGGCAAGTCCACCACCTCTGGTCATCTGATCTACAAATGTGGTGGAATCGACAAACGAACTATTGAAAAATTTGAGAAGGAGGCTGCAGAGATGGGATAAGGCTCATTCAAGTATGCCTTGGTCTTGGACAAAAAGCTGAGCTGAGTGTGAGTGTGGTATCACTATTGATATCTCCCTGTGGAACTTTGAGACCAGCAAATATTATGTGACTATCATCGATGCCCCAGGACACAGACACTTTATCAAAAACATGATTACTGGCACATCTCGGGCTGATTGTGCTGTCCTGATTGTTGCTGCTGCTGCTGGTGTTGATGAATTTGAAGCTGGTATCTCCAAGAATGGGCAGACCCGTGAGCATGCTCTTCTGACCTACACATTGGGTGTGAAACAGCTAATTGTTGGTGTAAACAAAATGGATTCCACCGAGCCACCCTACAGCCAGAAGAGATACAAGGAAATTGTTAAGGAAGTCAGTACCTACATTAAGAAAATTGGCTACAACCCTGACACAGTAGCATTCGTGCCAATTTCTGGTTGGAATGGTGACAACATCCTGGAGCCAAGTGCTAATATACCTTCTTGGTGCAAGGGATGGAAAGTAACTCATAAAGATGGCAGTGCCAGTAGAACCACACTGCTGGAAGCTTTGGACTGTATCCTCCCACCAACTCGTCCAACTGACAAGCCTGTGTGACTCCCCCTCCAGGGTGTCTACAGAATTGGTGGTATTGGTACTGTCCCTGTGGGCAGAGTGGAGACTGGTGTTTTCAAGCCTGGCATGGTAGTTACTTTTGCTCCAGTCGATGTTACAACTGAAGTGAAGTCTGCTGAAATGCACCACAAAGCTTTGAGTGAAGCTCTTCCTGGGGACAACATAGGCTTCAATGTTAAGAACGTGTCTGTCAAAGATGTATGGCATGGTAATGTGGCTGGTGGCAGCAAAAATGACCCACCAATGGAAGCAGCTGACTTCGCTGCTCAGGTGATTATCCTGAACCATCCAGGCCACATTAGTGCCGGCTATGCCCCTGTGCTGGATTGTCACACAGCTCACATAGCTTGTAAGTTCGCTGAGCTTAAAGAAAAGATTGACTGCTGTTCTTGTAAGAAGCTGGAAGATGACCCTAAATCCTTGAAATCTGGTGATGCAGCCATTGTTGATATGGTTCCAGGCAAGCCCATGTGTGTTGAGATCTTCTCTGATTATCCTCCCCTGGGTCGTTTTGCTGTTCCTGACATGAGGCAGAGACAGTTACTGTGGGTATCACCAAGGCCATGGACAAGAAGGCTGCTGGAGCTGGCAAGGTCACCAAGTCTGCCCAGAAAGCTCAGAAGGCTAAATGAATTGTATCCCTAATACTTGCCACCCCAGTCTTAATCAGTAGTGGAAGAACGGTCTCAGAACTGTTTCTCTCAGTTGGCCATTTAAGTTTAATAGTAAAAGACTGGTTAATGATAACAATACATCATAAAACCTTCAGAAGGAAAGGAAAATGTTTTGTGGACCTTTTTTGTGTGTGGCAGTATTAAGTTATTAGTTTTTAAAGTCAGTACTTTTTAATGGAAACAACTTGACCAAAAATCTGTCACAGAATTTTGAGACCCATTGAAACAAGAAAAAAAAGATCTGCTCATTGAAAAATTCTATAATTATTACTGTCTTTCAGTTCGGATTTTATACCCATCTGTCTAGGAATCCTACTCTGACTGCTTATTTTCTTTGAATCTGTTATAAATTCCAGTATTTTTGTATCATATGTCACATAGGTCCAAATTTGTCAGAAGTTCTCTTAGTACAGTATCACCTGCCCAGGCATAGCAAAACTCACATTGGGCTTGGTCTTACCATGTGACTCAGCATCCAAGGAACCTACTCAGACATGTCCAAGGGCCAGTCTGATAGAGGAAATTCTTCAACTGAAGGTTCTTCACTCCAGATGTGTCAAATTAACAACTAAAGCTACCTAGCACGGTAATCTTATCTCAATGGTACACTCTCTCTTGCCTCCACCTCCACAATGGTATTCCACTTTGCTTCCTTTTAATTATGTGTATTTAGCTGGTCAGACTGTCCATCTGTTTTCTTTTTTCAATAATTCTCATACAGGTAGATAGTTGCTTCATTATTTAACACACACACACACACACACACAGAGTCATGCTGGCTTAAATCTCACATACCCAGTTACTTTATATTTTTAACTGGCAATTTATATGTAAGTCACACCTCAGGGTTTGTATATGTTTATTTTGCTTTTCTTACAATTTGTTAAAATTTTTCCTGGTTGTTTTGTCAGATCCTATTGGATTATAATCTAAGGATGTTGAATATTGTTATTTAATTATGTAAGTTAATAGTGTTATTTAAATCCTTTGTCAAATTGATTTAGCAGGTAACCAAATGTTTAGATTAAGGTTACAAATTCTAATTTGCCTTTGTTGTTGGGGATTGCAAAACTCAATTCCAAACAAACCCTTGCCTTGCAATTCATGGCTCTCACATGTGTGCACCACCTAGTGGTCAACTGAGATATAACTACATCTTCACAGGTCAGTTACTTAGAATGGTGTTTACTATGAAATCTCTACTTTGACAGCTTATGGATGAGGCCACAGGTTCACATACAATATGAAGGGAACTTCCCCGTGACAAATCTTTTCTGGATACTATCCAAATATTTCCAGATCTCAGAATGTTGTTCCACTGCTACTCTGGCTAGAAGTCTGTAGCTTTAGCTTCCCTCTTCCTGTAGCATTCTTTCTCTCACTTCATCTGCTTCCAAGGCAAAGAAATTAAGAGAGGAGGGGGGCAGTAATAGGAGTAGGAAGGGGAGAGGGAGAAGGAGAAGGAGAGAGATAGAAAGGGATAGAACAAATAAGGTGATGGAGAAATAGAAGGAGACTGAGAATTCTTTGCTTGCTCTCAGGGCTGCATTTTACTTGATCAGATAGATTTACCATCTGTTGTGTACCTGTTTCATTGGAATCAAAACATTCTCTCATGGATAAAGAGGCAAGGATCAGGTAGCTTTTGAAACTCACATGACTCAAGTGTTCACAAGAATAACAAGAAACACAAGGCCTCTATTCCAGGGTTATAGAGAATGTAAACAACTGCTTTCAGAGAAGAGAGTCTTTAGTAGTATAGCTGCATAGTTGCACAGGGGAATCTAGTAATGGGCTTGGGGGGGCTTTGGGGTAATATAGTTGCCTGTGTCACCCGTATTTTCTAAATAACTGGTAAACTATCATTCATATGTTACTCCAACTATAAACTCATTGTTTTGCCAAGCTGGAATTGGACTTAATATTTTTGTTATTGCTGTCTCCATTTAGGTAAATAGAAATCAATTCTTCAGGAAAAGTGTTGTAATACTTTGAAATTTTGTTTTCTATTATCATTTTCATTATTAATAAAGTGAGTTTTTGAAATTTCTATTTGTCTTTAGGTAATATAGGTGTGTGTGTGTGTGTGTGTGTTTGTGTGTGTGATTTGATACATTCACTCTGTACCTAATACTTCTCAACTTTTCTTTTCTTGACACCTAAATTTTGAGGGATACATTGAAGGTCTACCTGTTATTTTCATAATCTAATTACTTGAGAGTAGCTGTGAAGTTTTTTTAAAGCTGTATAGGTGTCTTTTTGCAGATCCTAGTTTCTGCACATCTTTCTGAGATTTAAAAAATATCTCATATGTCAAGTTTCTCCCCACTTAGACTTGGGTCATTTCCCATGAAGTCATTTTCCATGACTCCTTTTCCCATGAGGGACTTTTATGAACTTTGTATATTTCTCAAATTTAGCAGAGCATACTTAAAAAGGTTTGTCCTAGAAAATTTCTTACCTCTTTTAGAGGACTTAAGAGATGAGCTGATATTTAGAGTCTTTTCACAACAGGTATTTATTACTCCTATTGAGCCCTAACCTCTCAGTTTCTTAGTCTTTGAGTTGAGAAGAGGGAATTATTATTATTTTTATTATTACTATTATTCTAAGGTTCTGAGTCATACATGAAAATTATATATATATATTATTCAATATATATATATTGAATTATATATATATTCAATATATATATATATATAATTTTCATGTATGACTCAGAACCTTAGAATAATAATATTCATATATTATTATATTAATAATATGTTAATATTATATTAACATATAATAATATATATTGAATATATATTCTATATATATATTCAATAGATGTTTAGGACTGAGGTGAATGTGGAGACCAAAAGAAATATAAATCTATTGTAATCCATCCATGGAGAAGAGAGGACAGATGCAGAGCACCTCTTGTTCTGCTAAACAACCTACATTACTGCCCGTGTGGGGACATAAGTACTGTTCTTCCTAGACCAAATTACTATTTTCAAAACCAAAAAGTATCTCAGAGTGGTATTACACAATGTGGTCCATAAGAAGTTAATGTAGTACAAAGCATGAAATGATAATGAGACAAAAAATACTTAATTTCTGTATATATAGTCATTACATGTCACACAGAGTCACAAAGGACAGCACCAGAGTGACATAAGTCAAGGATAACAGGGGAAAGGAGAAAACTGACAGTAGCACTTTTGAGGAATTTTCAAAGGAAAGGCTAGACAGAGAAAAGTAAATGACAGGATTTGCTATTATAAATAATTATTTAATATATTTTATTAATTATTTATGTGTGTTTTGCCTGCATGTAAGTGGTCCTGTGTCCTTCAATGCCTGTGGAAGAAAAAAAGATGGTGTTAGATCCCCTTGAACTGGAGCTATGGATGGTTGATAGCTTCCAAGTGGGTTCTGGAAATCAATCCAGCTCCTCTGCAAGACAAGCCAGTACTCTTAGCCACTGAGCCTTCTGTCCAGCCCCTAGTTTAAATAATGCCCTGTGTAACTTTGAGTATAGAAGTAGACTATGTTTCACTATTTTCTGGCTCCGTGATGATTAAGACAGAATAATATTGCCTCTTGGAACGCACAGCCCACCTAGAGAAATTTCTCTGGATTGATTAGCTTCTATAACAGACAAGCTCCTGGTTAAGCCATTTGCTAACTATAAGAATTGATTAGCTTCAGGTGTGGCGGTCTGATCCTCAGCAAGAAAGGTTTTTGAAGGTGCCAAAACTTCAAACACACACATGCACCCATGCTCCCCACACATACACACACAGTACAATAGGCGATAGGAACTGTATTTCAAAAGCCCAGGCTCTATGTTTTGATCACGTCTTGGAACACCGAATGGTAACTATAAGGTAGACATTGTTTCTACCCTTTCAGGATGAGGTAATTTAATGGGCCACATCTGTTGATAGAATTTAAAGGCACAAAATATCTTTTATTTTTGTTTTCTTTTTTTAATCCACACATTCAAAGAAGTCTTTGTCAAGCCAATGGCTGACTACAGAGACAACAGTAAATAGGGGCTTCAACAACCACATAAGAAAAATAATATAATTTTTAGAAAATTATTTTGGCATAGTCACTAAACAAACAAATGCGTATTTTAAGAATTAAATACTTTAAACCCAATGGAAAGAGGAAATTTGATTTCTAGTTTCTACACTGCAATATTCAAAATATCCACTTCTCACCAAATAAATACTTACATAAGGTGTACTTCTTAGTATATACTTCAAATAACCAAGAAAACTGTGATCAATTCAAATAGAAAAACTGAAAACTGTCCATGAGGATACTCAGCTTTTGGGATTTACCTAACAAAGACATTCTAAGTGTTTTAATTTTTATTTAGAATTGTGTACAAGAATATTGCTCAAATCTACCCTCACATACCCTCCCTTCTAATTTTTCCCTTATCTTTTCACCACTATTGCCTCCAAATATCATATGTTCTCTTTTCTTTTTAATTTTTTTCCTCTTTTCTTTTTTAAAAGCCCACAGAATCTACTAAGTGCTGCCAGAATGTGAATAGCTGTAGGGTCATCTGCTGGAGCATGAGTAGTTTCTCAGGTGCCTTCACTCTGAAGAAAACTGACTCTTTTTCTGTAGCCAGAAATTGCCAATAGCTCCTAAGCTAGCCCTGGGGTTTTCTGACCACATTCCTATACCATGACAGGATTTTTGTCTGCCATGATCTTATTGAGGTCTTGTGCATGAAGTCTCAGCTTCTGTGAATTCATGTGCACAATTGTGCTGTCATGAATTCATGTGCACAACTAAGCTGTCATGAATTCATGTGTACAACTGTGCAACAGTGAGTTGATATGTATAACTATGCTATCATGTTTGGCAAATACTGTTTTGCTCCACATTCCCAACACCTCTATCTCTTAAAATTTCTTGCCCTCTCTTCCACAATGATCTCTCAGCCTTGGAGGAAGGGCTGTGATATAAAAGTCCTGTTTGGGGCTGAGTACTCTGCAGCTTCTTATTCTCTTCACTTTAACTATTGTGTATCTCCATGGTAATTGCCATCTACAGTAAAAAGAAGCTTCTCTGATAATACTGAGAAATGCAGTTATCTATGTGTATAGCAACATGTCTTTAGGTATTGGTTTAATAATACTTTTATTTAGCAGTGATATTAATAGTTTCTCCCCTAGGGTCTATGGTCTACCTCCCTGGGTTCTAGGCTCTGTTAAGAAACCTGATCCACGTTTGAAATTCTTATGTTTTTCTTATCATGTTCTCTCTCTATTTTCTGTAGTAATGAGCATAAGACTCAATGGAAACTGAAACACAGCATGGAATTATTTACATAGATATGGATTTTGGTAAATATTGGAGCAATTTATAGTTCCATATTGAACACTGAAAATGAAATTGATAATGTTTAATATTAAACATTGAAAAAGATAAGCATGTTTTATTTCATGAATTTTAATGGCTCATGAAACTGATGTATTTTACTATTAAACAGATTTAATTTTATATGGAAAATCTGTCTTTCATATGCTGAAAGAGCTAAGAAAACCATGCATATTTATATACTTATTTCTGGAAAGATACTTTTTTTAGATTAGTACACAGAATAGTGGATTTCATTATGGCATTTTCATCCATTGCTTTTGTTGTTCTTCCTTCTATAACCCCCCTGCTCATCTCCTTCCCTGCTTGTACCTTTCCTCCCCCACTGTAGTTAATATCCTTTCATGTCACATTTATTTCAATGCTCTATTTATTTCCCCCTTTTGTAAGAGCAGTTATTTCCTTTCGAGTTTCATGACATGTATTCATATCCAAACACATTTACACGCAGAGATAAAAATTTAAATCGAAATTTATCATATGAGAGAAAATATGTGACATTTGGTTTTTAGAATCTGAGTTACCTTGCTTGATATAATAATTTCCAGAGCCAGCCACTGATTCTCATTTTGTGATTTTTTTTCTCTATAACAGTATAAAATTTAATTATATATATACATATATGTCACATTTTATTTTAGACATATAATTTTATATGAGCAGGAAGAATATATATGAATATGGACTTTAATTTATTTAATAAAAATTATAAGAAAGAATTAATAACTAATTTGCTCACAATAGCCTCAAAAACAATAGACTACCTAGGAATAAACCTAACCAAAGACACCAAGGATCTGTACAACAAAAATTTTAAACACCTGAAGAAGGAAATTGAGGAAGGCATCAGAAGATGGACAAACCTCCCATGCTCATGGATTGGGAAAATAAATATATGAAAATGTCCATTCTACCCAAACTCGTGTACAGATTTAATGCAGTCCCAATCAAAATCCCCAAGAGCTTCCTCACAGGCTTGGAAAAAAAAATCCTCAATTTCATTTGGAAAAACAAAAGACCCCGAATAGCCAAAGCAACCCTGAGTGAAAAGAGCAATACAGGGGGGATCGCTTTACCAGACATCAAACTATACTAAAGGGCTATAGTAATAAAAACAGCTTGGTACTGGCACAAAAACAGACTAGCTGACGAATGGAATAAAACTGAAGATCCAAACCTGAGCACATACAATTTTAGCCACCTCATATTTGACAAGGGGGCCAAGAAGACTCAATGGTGGAAGGACAGCATCTTTAGTAAGTGGTGTTGGCAAAACTGGATCACCACATGTAGAAGAATGAAATTAAACCCCTATCTCTCGCCTGTACAAAAGTCAATTCCAGATGGATCAAAGCCCTCAACATGAATCCCAAAACCCTGGAGGTGATAAAAGAGAAACTTGGCAGCAGACTACAAGAAGTAGGTGTAGGAAAAGACTTCCTAAATCAGACAGCAGCTGCACAAGAAATAAGATCAACGATTGACAAATGGGACCTCATTATACTCAAAAGCTTCTGTACATCAAAAGAAAGAATCAAGGAAGTGAAGAGAAAACCCACAGAGTGGGAGGAAACCTTCACTGCAGATACATCTGACAAAGCATTAATTTCCAGAGTATACAAGCTACTCAAAACCAAAGAAGAAAGAAAACAAATGAATCACTCAAAAGATGGAGCAAAGAACTGAATAGAGACTTCACAGAGGAGGAATTAGAGATGGCTGAGAAACATCTTAAAAACTATTCAACGTCACTAATAATTAGGGAAATGCAAATTAAGACCACTCTAAGATATCATCTCACTCTGATAAGACTGGCCAGGATCAAGAAAACAAACGATATCAAGGGCTGGAGAGGTTGTGGGGAAAGGGGAACACTCATCCATTGCTGGTGGGAATGTAAACTTGTACAGACACTATGGGAAGCAATGTGGAGAATGAGCTTGCAATTTGACGCAGTCATACCACTCCTGGGTATATACCCTCAAGACTCATCTTACTGCAGAAATACATTCACAGCTATATTTACTGCAGCTCTGTTCACAATAGCAAAAAGCTGGAACCAACCCAAATGCCCCTCAACTGACAAGTGGATAGAGAAAATGTGGCGCATGTACACAATGGAGTTCTATGCAGCGGTAAAGAAAGACAACATCATGAACTTTGCAGGTAAATGGATGGAGCTAGAAGATATTATATTAAGTGAAGTAACACAGTCCCAGAAAAACAAATGGCGAATGGTATCCCCCATATGTGGATGTTAGCACCAATAACCCAGTTGTAAATATTTCTTGTGGAGAGCGATGCATTTTAAAAGAAAAACAGAAAGACTGCATCAGAAAACTGACTGAAGAATGGTGAATTGGGAGAGGTGGGAGGAGCAGGAGAGGGACACGGATGTATATTTGATTAATGTATATTTAATTGACGTGAGTTCAACAAGTATCCAATTTTGTCCAGACTCTGTCTACAGGTTATGTGGTTTTTTAGGACTTAGTAAAAGTAAATATGCGTATATTAAACAACATTGGTTTAAAGGTTCTGATAAAAACGGTAATGCACCTGAGCTAATTGGAAAGATAAATTGGTGTTGTCCACATTTGTTTTACTTAAAATCTGTTTAACAATAACTTTGGAATTGGCACATACAAATGTTCTCTATAATTTTTCTGTTGTACAGTATCATCTTGTAGCATTCTCTTTTACCTTTAGGATGATTTAACTTAAAAAAAAAGTTTGCTTCCCAAGTTAACCATGGTCACCCAAAACAGCTTGGGTGAATTTGATGAAATCTGTGCCTTGATTCCACCCTATAGGTATGTGTCATACAACTGCCTTTTTGAGACTCATTGGTCAAAAAACAAAGACTTAAAATAAAAAGGGGAGATACAGATATATATGAAACCATTTATCAAAAACTTTGCAATTCAAATCTTAAAATTAACTACGGGAAAAGATTTGCATGTTCCAACAGGTCAAAATGTCACCAACTTAATGGCTGAGAAAGAAAAGATACAGCTTTGCATTGTGTAGGATGAACCAGGAAGTGCCAGCAGAAAGGTTGGCCTGTCTGAACATTGAAAGGAAGAAAAGCCTCAGATTGCTACAAACATCAAACTCCTCTGTGGATCCTACTTGTAACAACTATTTATAATGAGTCCTAATGAAAATTACCTTCTAGGTGCCTCAAAGTTTTAATACAAGAGAATTTCTTACCTCCCCTCCATGTGATGATGATGAGGTCATTCTCTAACTGTAAATTGGAGCCAACTGTTATAGAGGTAATCTCTTATAAAACCGGTAAAACTGCCTTCTTTAATTGACTAATAGACATAGGAACAGTGAAAATGATTATTCTCTATTCAGAACCAAATATAATACTAAAGTCTCCTTAAGCTATGCACTTAAGCAAAATATATTAATACAGGAGAGCTCGGATATCAGCAATGGATTATTCTACCAAGGAGATGTTGGCCAGGGGATCCAAGCCCCCCTCAAAAGGTAAAGGCTTCTTGCCTGTAAACTGGGATACCTGCGAGAAGAGACGTGATAAGGCCCTGCTGTCAAAGACCTGATGTAAGCATGGGAAAGATGTATTGAGACTGCACTTGCAAGTGTACACTTGGTCTCTGGAATACCAGAGAGTGTTACCAAAGGCCACTAAACAAATAAAGCAAATATAGGTCTCCTTGAGTCAAGCAAGACTCCTCC
>VZQC01000544.1:203460-260971 GCA_009823505.1 Rhizomys pruinosus
ATATATATATATATATATATATATGAATTCAAGTTGTTATCTTTCCAACTATATATAATGTAATTTAGAACTGTTAATACAAGTCTTCATAGCAGTTATTAAGAAAATAAACAAAATGTAGAAAAACTGAAGAGGATCTACATGGCACATTTAAAATATAAATAAAGAAGAATAAAATTATTGGAATAATTGAGGAACAAAAATGAGTACAGAGTAAATAAATGTCAAAATTTCAGAATGAACATTCTTTTCAGGATTAGACCTTGGGATGAAGGTCTGTGGTAGAGTGCATTCTTAGTGTACATGAGAACTTTGCTCAACCTTCAGTACACACACTGGAAAAAATCCACATTCAAGTACATAGGGAAAATTCTGCTGAAGAGCCCACATATTAGGCCATAGAACAACCCACGGTGAATTCTAACATATTAAATCATACAAAAAGTGTCAACCTCTACCTCACCAGATTTAAGCTAGGAATCATTCCCAGAAAGAAAACTGTAAAGTTCAAAGATAACTAGAAATGGAACAGCACATTCTTAAATAAGAGATGGGTTAAATATTCACTGGGGAAATTAGAAAAAAAGAGCAGAACATATCGAAGCCAAAGGGTGCAAAACAAATTGCACTCAAATGGAAATACATATCAGAAAATAATTATATTGGCAAAGAAAAACACTTTAAAACAATGACCCACCTTACGTTTTGTGGAACAGGTGAACAAAAAAAAGAGTAAATTGAATCCCAAAATCAACAGAAGATAGGGAATGCCAAAGACTGGAGATATTTTTTAATATTTCTTTAATATTACATTTAAATATTTTCTTTAAATACAGCACTATTACAATGTAAAGAACCTCAAGGGGAAAAATGTTTCCAAATACCAGATGCACTCTAGGTTCACATTGAAAGTACTTACTACCCGTGGACAGTGTCTAAGAAAGGAAACCGAAGCTGGGCATGGTGGCTCATGCCTTTAATCCTAGCACTTGGTAGGCAGAGGCAGGTGGCTCTCTGTGAGTTCAAAGCCAGCCTGATCTACAGAGTGAGTTCCAGGACAGCCAGAGCTACAGGGAGATCCTGTCTCAATTAAAAAAAAAAAAAAGACCAAAAAAAGTGTTATTAAGAAAAGAAACTGAGACTAACAAGAGTTGCTGTCATGAGTCACTTCTAGCTAGGCCTAGACTGAGTGGGACTGGTATGTCTGCTTCTGTAATCAGAGGCCTGGCAACCTGGTAAACTCACCTGCCGCTTGCTCTCTAACTCCAGCTTCATGGTAGTGTGGATATAAGAGTCCATACATGGATTTTTTTTTAAAAAATAGAAAAACAGGGGCTGGAGGGATGGCTCAATGGATAAGAGCACCGACTGCTCTTGCAAAGGACCCAGGTTTGATTCCCAGCACCCACATGGCGGCTAAGAACCATCTTTAACTCCAGTTCCAGGGGAATACGACACCCTCTTCTGACCTCCAAGGCATTGCATGACACAGGTACACCAACCTACATGCAGAGAGTACATTCATACACATAAAAATTAATTAATTAATTAATTAAAAAATAGAAAAACAATAGGGGACATCAATGAAATCCAAATGTGGATAATTGAGCAGAGTTTAAAAATATGAGAAAACTTAGGTGAATTAAGCAAAAATGAGAAGCTGCAAATAACTAAAAACAGAAATGAAATGAGAAACATTGCTAATAACCTTATAGAAATTGAAGTTCACTTTTGTACAGGGCGAGAGGTAGGGGTTTAATTTCATTCTTCTACAAGTGGTAGTCCAGTTTTGCCATCACAACTTGCTGAAGATGCTGTCTTTTCTCCATTGTGTCAGCTTGGCCCCCTTGTCAAATATTAGATGGCTGAAATTGTATGTGCTCAGGTTTGGATCTTCGGTTTTGTTCTATTGGTCAAGAGTTCTGTTTTTGTGCCAGGACCAGGCTGTTTTTATGACTATAGCCCTGTAGTATAGTTTGAAGTCTGGTATAGTGATCCCCCCTGTGTAGCTCTTTTCCCTCAGGATTGTTTTGGCTATTCAGGGTCTTTTGTTTTTCCAAATGAATTTAAGGACTTTTGTTTCCAAGCTTGTGAAGAAACTCTTGGGGATTTTGAATGGGATTGCCTTAAATCTATACAAGAGTTTCGGTAGAATGGACATTTTTACAATGTTCATTTTCCTAATCCATGAGCATGGGAGGTTTTTCAATCTTCTGATGTCTTCTTCAATTTCTTTCTTTAAAAGTTTAAAATTTTTGTTGTAGACTTCTTTGGTGTTTTTGGTTAGGTTGGTTCCTAGGTATTTTTATTGTTTTTGAGGCTATTGTGAGTGGGAAGCTCTCTTTGAATTCTTTCTCCAGTTGCTTGTTCTTGGTGGAAAGAAAGGCCGTTGATTCTTTTAGGTTAATTTTGTATCCTGCCACTTTGCTGAAGCTGTTAATTGTTTCTAGGAGTTTTCTGGTGGACTTTTAAGCATCCCTTAAGTAAACAATCATATAATCAGCAAATAGGGATAGCTTGACTTCCTCTTTTCCAATTAGTACTCCTTTAATTTCCTTTTCTTACCTTATTGCTCTAGCAAGTGTTTCAAGCACTATATTGAAGAAGACTGGTGACAGGGGGCAGCCTTGCCGAGTTCCTACCTTTAAAGGGAATGATTCTGTCATTTCCCCATTTAGGATGATATTTGCTGTGGGTTTCCTATATATGGCTTTAATTACATTGAGGAATGATCCCTCCAATCCAATTCCTTCTAGGACTTTAAGCATGAAGAGATGCTGGATTTTGTCAAAGTCTTTTTCATCATCAATTGAGATGATGGTGTGGTTTTTGTCTTTCATTCCATTTATGTGTTTGATGATGTTTATTGATTTTCATATGTTGAACCATCCCTGCATCTCTGGTATGAATTCAACTTGGTCAGGAAAAAGTTTTCAAACAAAAACTAAGACATAGTTTGTTAACAGTATAAGTACACTAAATGTTGTATACATATTCACTTAATATGGTTAATTGTATGAAATTTAAAATTTATCTTTTTTTAAAGTACATTTGGAATTCTCTAGAATCTAGTTTCTTCTCACTGCTATGAATGTACGAATTTGTGGTATAAAATATGCAGCTCATTTTTATTTGTAATTTAAAATTGTCTTCATGTATTCTTTTCTTTTTAAATTATTTTTGTAAGTTTTGTTAGATACTCGGAAGGATGTTTTCTCATCTCATTTTGATTTTACCCATTCTGCATGTAAATCTGTAACCTTTAAAAATAATACATTGTTGGGATTGGAATTTCCTCTGTGTGGGAGCAGGCCAGTCTACTCCCTTAAGAGTTAATCCAGAGCACCGACCACTCTTGCAGAGGATCCGGGTTCGATCCCCAGCACCCACATGGCGGCTGAGAACCGTCTGGAACTCCAGCTCCAGGGGACTCCGAGACCCACTTCTGACCTCCACGGCATTGGTACACATACAGAAATAAATAAAATTAATAAAAAAAAAAAACGCACTTTAAAAAAAAAAAAAGAGTTAATCCAGATTCTGGGATCTGGGAGCTGAGGTTTGAACTCAGAGGGAGTGGGCAGCTGGTGTCTGAGTGATGGCGGAGGCCATGTGGACCAGCATGTCATCCCAGAGGATACTGGGAGCTAGGAGCTGAAGTTTGAACTCAGAGGATGCAGGCAGCTGGTGCCTGAGCAGTGGCAGAGGTGGTGTGGACCAGCGTTTTGGCCCAGAGGATTCTGGGAGCTGAGAGCTGAGGTTTGAACTCAGAGGGTGCAGGCAGCTGGTGCCTGAGCAGCAGTGGAGGTAGTGCAGACCAACGTTTTGGCCCAGAGGATTCTGGGAGCTGAGAGCTGAGGTTTGAACTCAGAGGGTGAGGGCAGCTGGTGCCCCAGCAGCAGCCGAGGCCATGTGTACAAGTGTTTCTGGCCAGAGGATTCTGGGAGCTGGGAGGTGAGGTTTGAACTCAGAGAGTGTGGGCAGCTGGTGCCTGAGTGGTGGCAGATGGTACTCAACCACCCCCCTCCCTGTCTCCCCCACCAACTGAAACTCCAGAGTGGCTGGCAGCATAGGGAATACAGTGCTCAGAAGGTGTCATCTGGGTTGTTACCCACCCAGTTCTTACAGAACAGAAAGGAAAGATTGAACTATACCTCCCAATATATAACCAAAATTGAAAGCCTGAAACCTAGACAAGCCAACACTCCATACATAAGGAGAACACAACGAAGACACCTGAAGGAATCAAGGTAAGCAATCCTTCAACAAGGTGACCAGACATTCAAGATTCGCATCAGAATACAGATGAAAGCCAAACCACATGCCGAGAGCACAAAAAAAAGAACAATATGGGAAAAGTGCAGAATAACTCCACACCAAACTCTATGGAGCCTGTGGAGGACTCCTACAATGGGATCTCCCTAGTGGTAACCCAGGACACAGATCGTAGAATAACAATCACAGATATATTCATTTTTTATTTATTTACTTATTTTATGTGTATGAATGTACTGTCTGCATGTAGGTTTGTGCACTCGTGTCGTGCAATGCCGCGGAGGTCAGAAGAGGGTGTCGGATTCCCCTGGAACTAGAGTTTTCCTGGAATTGGAGTTACATAGCCTCACGGTTAAGTGCACCAACTGCTCTTGCAGAGGACCGGGGTTTGATCCCCAGCACCCACATGGTGGCTGAGAACGATCTGTAACTCTAATCACAGATATATTCAAAGCAATCATAGAACTAAGGGAAGAAAATGAAAAACTCAGAAAGGAACTAAAGAGAGACAAGGACAAACTCCAGAATGAACTAAAAGGAGAAAATGACAGACTCCGGAAAGAGCTAGAGAAAAAAAAATGACAAACTCCAGAAGGAAGTGGAAACATTGAAAAGATCCCATGCTGAAATGAAAAAGGAAACCAATCAGAGAAACAAGGAGCTACAAGAAAAGATTGAGAAGCTCAAAAAAGAAGGGGAAATAGTAAAGAAAACACAGGAAGAAATGAAAAAGGAAATTGAACAGTCATCGAATCAAAAGGAAAGAATGGGAAAAAGCCTCAGAAATAGAATGGAACAAGCATAAAGAAGAATACCAGACCTAGAAGATAACACAGAACAACTAAAGAGCTCAAATAAAGACTATGAAAAATTTAAACACAAGATTGGAACAACCAAGAAATGTGGGACACTATGAAAGATCAAACATCTGCATCATAGGGATAGAGGAAGGAGAAGAATCCCAAGAGAATAGTATTGATAGATTGTCAACAGAATAATAGATGAAAATTTCCCCAAATTACAAAAGACAAAACCATACAAATACAAGAAGTACATAGAACACAAAATAGACTAGACCAGAAAAGAAACTCCCCCAGCCATATCATAATTAAAATGTCAGACACCCAAAACAAAGACAAAATTCTGAAGAGAATTTTTCCAATTCTGAAAGAGAAAAACAAGTTACATATAAGGGGAAACCTATCAGAATTACAGCTGAATTTTCAGTGCAAAATATTAAAGCAAGAAGAACATGGAGCAAAGCATTCCCAGTGCTAAACGACTATAAATGCCAACCCAAGTTAATATACCCAGCCAAAATATCAATTCGATTTGAAGGAAAGAGAAAAGCCTTCCATGATATAAACAAGATGAAAGAATACATGTATGGAAAACCAACCCTTCAGGGAATACTTGAAGTTATTCAAAGGACAGAGGAGAGGAGCCTCTACCCCCAGGCACCTTGAAAAAGAAATTAATGAAAGCAGAAATGCAGAAGTAGAAACCTAGATGAAAAATGTAAATGGGTAATAAGGTGAAAGGAAGTAAAACACACTTCTCAATTATAACCTTAAATATTAATGGACTAAACTCTGCAATCAAAAGGCATAGACAGGGAGAATGGAGTAGGAGACAGAATCCATTGATATGATGTCTACAAGAAACCCATCTCAGCCTCAAGGATAGGCACCAATTTAAGTGAAAGGATGGAGGAAACATATTTCAAGCAAATGCTACCAAAAAGTAAGAAGGATTTGCTATTTTAATATCAGACAAAATAGACTTCAAATTTGAAGCAAATAGAAGAGACAAAGAGGGCCTTTACATCCTTATCAAAGGGAAAATTAACCAGGAAGACCTCACAATCATGAATATATATGCACCAAACTCTGGTGCACCGACCTTTATAAATACATCTCTACAGGACATCAAGGCACAGATTAACCCCAGCACACTCATAGTAGGAAACTTCAATACCACACCGAGTCCTTTGGACAGATCAACTGGACAAAGAATAAACAGAGAGACATCTGAACTGAACAATACAATACAGGAAATGGACCTCACATACATCTTCCAAATATTCCACCCAAGAACCAGAGGATATACTTTCTACTCAGTACCCCACAGAACATTCCCCAAAATTAACCACACACTTGGACACAGAAAAACACTCAACAAATACAAAAAAATTGAAATAATTTCATGCATTCTATCAGACCATAGTGCAAGAAAGCTCAATATCAACACCAGATAAGCCCTGCTACCTACACGAACACATGGAGACTAAACAACACACTCCTGAATAATGAATGGGTCAAGGAGGAAATAAAGAAAGAAATAAAAGCATTACTGGAACTGAATGACAATGATAATACAACACAACAAATCCTATGGGATACTTTAAAAGCAGTCCTAAGAGGGAAGTTTATAGCCCTAGGTGCCTCCATTAAAAAAAAAAAGAAAGAAAAAAAAGAAAAAAATAGAAAGAGCAGAGATAAATGAGCTAAAACTGGAACTAAAAAACTTGAAAGACAACAACAAATAAACCTTAAACACAACAGACATGATGAAATAACCAAAATCAGAGCAGAAATTAATGAAATAGAAACAAACAAGACAAAAAAATCAATGAATCCAAAAGTTGGTTCGTTGACAGAATAAGCAAGATAGACAGACCCCTAGCAAAGTCAACCAAAAGAGAGAAAGAGCAACTCTAAATCAATAGAATTCATGATGAAAGGGAAAATATTGCAGTAGACAAATAAACAATCTAGACAACCATACGGAAATACTTCAAAAACCTGTACTCTACTAAATTTGAAAACTTAAAAGAAATGGATGAATATCTGCAATCCAGGGAATTGCCAAAGCTAAACCGAGAAGAGATTGACAGCATAAACAGACCCATAATATGTGAAGAAATTGAAAATGCAATAAGAGACATCCCAACTAAAAAAAAGCCCAGGTCCAGATGGTTTCACAGCAGAATTTACAAAACATTTAAGGAGGACTTACAACCATTATTACTCGAACTGTTAAGAAGGATACAAGCACAGGGAAATCTTCCAAATTCCTTCTATGAAGCAAGCATCACTCTAATACTAAAACCAGGCAAGGATGCAACCAAAAAAGAGAACTACAGACCCATATCATTAATGAACTCAGATGCACAACAAAATACTTGCAAACAATATGCAGACCTACATCAAAAAGATCATTCACCATGATCAAGTTGGATTCATACCAGAGATGCAGGGATGGTTCGACATAAGAAAATCAGTAAATATCATAAAACACATAAATGGACTAAAGGACAAAAACCACATGATCATCTCAATAGATGCAGAAAAAGACTTTGACAATTTCCAGCATCCCTTCATGATTAAAGTACTAGAGGGAATTGGACTGGAATGATTATTCCTCAACATAATCAAAGCCATATAAGAAACCCACAGCCAGCATCATCCTAAATGGAGAAAAGTTAGAAGGATTCACCATAAAGGTAGAAACTTGACAAGGCCGCCGCTTGTCACCACTCCTCTTCAATATAGTGCTTGTAACACTGGCTAGGGCAATAAGGCAAGAAAAGGAAATTAAAGGAATGCTAATTAGAAAAGAGGAAGTAAAACTATCCCTTTTTGCAGATTATGTGATAGTTTACTTAAAGAATTCTAAAAACTCCACCATAAAACTCCTAGAAATGATTAAGAGTTTCAGTAATGTGGTGGGACACAAAATTAACCTAGAAAAATCAGTAGCCTTTCTGTACAATAACAACAAGAAACTGAAGAAGGAATACAAGGAGACCTTCCTAATCACAATAGCCTCAAAAACAATAAAATACCTAGGAACAAACCTAACCAAAAATCCAAAGATCTCTACAAGAAAAATTTCAAACTCCTGAATAAAGCGATTGAAGAAGATAGAAAGACCTCCCATGCTCAAGGATTGGAAAAGTTAATAGAGTAAAAATTTCCATTATACCCATCTAATATACTGATTCAATGCAATTCCTATTAAAATCCCAAGGATATTCTTCACAGGCTTGGAAAAAAATTCTTAAATTCATAGGGAACAACAAAAGACCGTGAATATCCAAAGCAACACTGAGTGAAAAGACCAATACAGGGGGGATTTCTATACCAGACATCAAACTATACTATAGGGCTATAGTCATAAAAAACAACCTGGTACTGGCACAAAAACAGACCTGCAGACCAATGGAACAAAACTGAAGATCCAAACTTGAGCACATACAATTTTAGCCACCTCATATTTGACAAGGGGGCAAAAAAGGCTCAATGGGGGAAAGACAGCATCTTCAGCAAATGGTGTTGGCAAAACTGGATTACCACTTGTAGAAGAATAAAATTAACCCCTACCTCTCACCCTCTACAAAAATCAACACCAAATGGATCAGAGACCTCAATGTGAAACCCAAAACTCTGAAGGTGGTAGAAGAAAAAGTTGGCAGGAACTTTAAAGACATAGGCATAGGAAAAGACTTTCTAAATCAGACAGCAGATGCACAGGAAATAAAGTTGACCACTGGCAAGTGGGACCTTATTAAACTCAAGAGTTTCTTTACAGCAAAAGAAACAATCAGGGAAGTGAAGAGAAAATCCACTGAATGGGAGGAAACCTTCACTGCTGATACATCTGACAGAGCATTAGCTTCCAGAATATATAATCTACTCAAAAAAATAAAGAAATAAGAAAACAAATGACTCACTCAAAAGATGGAGTAAAGAGCTGAGTAGAGGCTTCACAAGCAAGGAAATAGAGATGGCTGAGAATCATCTTAAAATTGTTCAACATCACTAATAACTAAGAAAATGAAAATTAAAACCACTTTAAGATATCATTTCACCCGGATAAGACTGGCAAGGATCAAGAAAACAAATGACACCAAATGCTAGAGAGGGTGTGGAGAAAGGGGAACACTCATCCACTGCTGGTGGGAATGCAAACTAGTACAACCACAATGGAAATCAGTGTGGAGAACCCTTAAAAGACTCAAAATGAGCCTACCACGACACAGCCATAACACTTCTGGGAATATAGCCATCAGACTCTTCCTACTGCAGAAATACGCATACAACCATGTTTATTCTAGCTCTCTTCTCAATAGTGAAGAGCTGGAACCAACCCAAGTGCCCCTCAACTGATGAGTGGATAGAGAAAATGTGTTCCATCTACACAATGGAGTTATATGCAGTGGTAAGGAAAGATGACATTGGGGCTGGAGAGATGGCCTAGTGGTTAAGAGCTCCGACTGCTCTTGCAGAGGACCCGGGTTTGATCCCCAGCACCCACATGGTGGCTGAGAACCATCTTTAACTCCATTTCCAGGGGAATCCAATGCCCTCTTCTGACCTCTGCAGCATTGCACAACACGGGTGCACAGATCTACATGCAGACAATACATTCATACACATAAAAATATATAAATAAAATTAAAAAAAAGAAAGATGACATCATGAAATTTGCAGATAAATGGATGGAACTAGAAGATTTTATGCCAAGTGAAGTAACACAATCCCAGAAAAACAAAAGACGAATGGTATCCCTCATCTGTGGATGCTAGTACCAAGTAACAAGTTGTAAGACAAACTGAGCAAATTTAATGTTATATTCTTCATGATCTAAAGACAACTGTGCATTGTGAATCCTTAAACAAGGTCTAGAGCTGACCTAACATTTATTTTCAGACCTTGGGTTTTTGGTATATGATGGAGGGTATGTGTGCATCTTTTAGAGTAATACGGGATAAAAATGGAAAGATACGAATCAAGAAATATGATATGGAAATAACATACAGTTTGTTTCCAAATGATACAATTTTAATATAGGTACAATGTAACAGGTTGGTGCAACTTAGCCTTTCTTGGTGCTTAACAACCATACTTAGCATCCATACCAATTTGGCTGAGGGACCTAAGGGATAACTTTGTTCCTTGCCCTCAGAGGTCAACCAAGTCTTAAAGGATTATGCATGGGGGCATCTCTTGAAATGTCCTGCAAATTTGGGTCACCAGTCTTCCTGTTCTGGGAATTCTTAGAGAGCCACTAATGGGACTTCAGCCAATATCCTGTCTATAGGGAGGAAGGTGTGCTCATGCTTTGGAAAGGGAAGCCTGGTGTGGTCGGACCTGATTTTGTCCTCGATTGGATGGAACTGGAAAATAAAAGGCTGAAGGGAGCAAGGTGCTCCCACTGCCCTCCCTGAAAAAAAAAACCCTGAGAGACCCCTGAAGATCAGATCCTAAACTGACCTTTAGAAAACAGAAGCCTTGGTTAATCTGGGCTGTGTGGCCTTAAGATTCCAAAAGGGAAGTACAAACAGAAATAAATAATCAGTAAGACCAAAGAAACTGTACTACAGACATAAAACTTTAATCCTAGCATTTGGGAGGCAGAGGCAGGTAGAACTTTGTGAGTTCCAAGGCCAACCTGGTCTACAGAGTGAGTTCCAGGACAGCTGGGGCTACAGGGAGTCCCTGTTTTGAAAAGACAAAAAAAAATGCCCCTTGGGCCCACTGGAGCCTACCTGAATCAGATCCTCCCACCAACCCCTTCTGGCACAGAGGGGCCAGCCCTCCTGATCTACCTGGCCCCCCAGGAGGGAATTATCCCTTAGACTAGTATTCATGGGAGGCCAAAGATCTCAAGGAACTCTGTTAGGCAGTGGCCGCAGCGCTACCCGCAGCCACTTCTTGGGCATTGGGGTTGCCTGCCACCTCCTGCAACTGCCGAGTGCTGGCCAGGCCCACCTTGTCCCCGAGCCTGCCACCCCCATCTTTACTGCCTCCCGGCTCCACTTCCATCTTTACCTCAAGGATTTTTTTTTTCTCAATCCCCCTACACCCAGAGGACTGCAGTAAATTTGCCTTTTCAGTGCCATCCTTTAACTACTCTTGGCCAGATTGCCGATATGAATGAGTGGTGCTACCCCAGGGCATGGCCAACAGCCCTGCATTTTGCCAACAATACCTCGCCATCCTCCTGGCTCCTATGCTATCACGAAGAGATTCCCTGTTGTACCTTTATATGGATGATCTCATTATTGGCCACTGGGACCCCCATGAGTTACAGGAATTCTTAAGGATAATATCACAAACATTGACACAGGGGGGATTCATGGTGGCACCTGAAAAGATCCAAGTCCCTCCTTTTAAAGTATTAGGCACCCATCTCTCCCTCACAAAAGTTAGTCCTGTAAAGCCTAACATAGAAGTACCAGAGTGTCTCACTCTGGCACAGCTCCAAAGTTTGCTACATTCATGAACCATGTAACCTCTTTTCTGACAGCCTATATGTTACTAACCTTCTACCTCACCACAGGCCCATATCAGACTTGATAGCAACCCAATTTCCCCTCTCATGGTAGAGCTTAACGCCCTCTTGAAAGAAAGAAGTGCCCCAATATACCTCCAGCAACTTAGAGGACACTCAGGCCTCCCTGGTTTCATATCTATGAGAAACACCCTAGCAGACCAGCTGGCCTCAAGGCCTAATATCCTAACAGCTACTGAAGCAGCAAACTTTCATGAGCTAACCCATGTAAACTGCAGAGAGCTACACCAAATTTTCCCCCATGTACCTATAAAAGAATTTTAAAAAATTGTCCAAATGTGTAAATCTTGCCAACCCTTCCTCAGAGTACCCCAGCTTCATCCCCCAGGAGTCAGTCCTTGGGGCCTAAAACCTAATGCCCTCTAGCAAACAGATATCATCCATTTTGCTGCCTTTGGCAAACTTAAATATGTTTTTGTATTTGTTGATACTTATTCCAGGGCCTGCTGGGTCACTGTCCACTCTGGAGAAAAGGCCAAACATGTCCAATCTCATTCCCTCCAATGCTTTGCTACACTAGGACTGCCCCACCAAATCAAAATGGACAACAGACCTTGCTTTATCTCCAAGGCCCTTACAAGATTTTTTGAAAGATGGGGTATTAAGCATACCACGGGAATCCCTTACAATCCCCAGGGACAGGCTACTGTCGAAAGACACCACCAGTACCTTAAGGAACAATTACGAAAACAAAAAGGGGGAGTAAGCCCCCACCTGCAGCTAGCAGAGGCCCTCTTTACTATAAATATTTTAAATTATTCTAAAGAAATGACTGAATAAAAATTCCAAAACCACTGGGGGCATACGAGCCTCAACCCCCAGGTGAAAGTCAAATGGAAAGATCCATTAACACACAAATGAAAGGGCCCAGATCCCCTACTCACAATGGGGAGAGGCTTTGGGTGTGTGTTCCCCATAGGAGAGGAAGCACCCATATGGGTGCTGGCAAGAAACCTCAAGTACTTGCCCCAGAAATAAAACAATGAAAACCATCTGCTTCACCTCCTAGAGCCATTGCTCCCTTCTTCCTAACCCTTTACTAACCAAGGGCCAAGGCTCCATTTATATTTTTTCAGAAATCTCGAAGAAAACTACCATGAGTCCCTTCAAGAGATCTTCACCTTCACCTGGACCTGGGTTCTGGAGCTCCCAGATGACAGCAGTTTGTATCTCCTCTCTTCTTGCTCCCACTTGTGCCCACGACCTCTGGGCCTTTGTCCCTTTGCCACCCATACTCTTACCTGTCTCTCAGAATGCCCCTGCCTTCCCAGCCTTTTACTCAATGCCAAGTTAGAGGCCTCTCTAAATTCTTGACTCTGCACATTGGCTCTACATCTGCTAATTGCACCAAGCGCTCAGCTAAGCTTTCTATGCCTCAATGTCAGCCCATTCCCCACTACTCCTCAGGAGCTGGCCTCTTGGTAGAATGGTTCTATTGTTTGGGCCACCATCGACCTTACATGGTAGGCAATGTCTCCAAACTTTGGTTGTGGTTCTGGGCCCCCTGGGGCAACTCCTCACATAGTACCTCTGACTATAGCTTCCGTGGCCCTGCCCAACGTCTTCTTAAACTGCTCTTTGGGGAATGGGCCCTCTGGGGCCCTACCACTTGTTCTGATGTCTGTTCACTACTGTTCCTTAATGATACCACCTACTTTAATGGCACTTATACTGCTAACTCCAGCTTCGAGAGCTCTGTTAATGTTACTCAAAATACATCTTACTACATCAAGGGTCCCTTGTCCCAACAATTCATGAACTATACTTTGACTCTCGGTTCCCAAATCATGCCCCTTAACTCCACTCACCCTGAGGTCATAGCCTTTGATACCAGTTTCGTTTCACAGGTGTGGTCTAAGCTAAAATCTCTCTTTGATCCCACAATGGTAGCCACGTGGGGAATCCTCTGCCTTCTGGCATTAGTCTGTCTCCTGTTCTTCAGATGTCTGCTCCATTTCACCCGTAGCCAATGCAAAGCCAACAAAGTGACAGCCCAGGTCCTCTCAGCAAAGGTCAACCAGGGGGCCACCTACACCCCCACTGATGAAATAATTTGCATCTGGGTCTCGTCCATCCACAACTCACATGAATAAGTCTGATGAGCCACCAGAATACGCACCACCTCACACTGCCTATCCTGCCCCCATCCTGCATGGTTCCTCATCCTTGGGCCAAGTTATCCAATCTTGCTATATTATACACCAGGCCAAGATTCCATATTACAGGCTTATCCAGCAGGGGCCAGGGCCCTATAAAATTGCCATCTTACCCAGCCTCCCACCCTCCATGTTACCAATGATGGGTAAGACCCCGGAGAGACTGAGGCAACCTAAGACAGGGCATGGAGAGGCTCTTTGGCAGACTGGGGTCATAGCACCCCATGACAGGTAAGATCTCTTTGCAGTCAGTCAACCTCAGACAGGGGCCAAACCTAAGCTCTTTGTACCCCAAAGACTGGTAAGATTGAATCTTCAAGAATAGACAACCTAAGACAAGGGCTATGTTCCTCCTCCTGCATTACAAAAACAAAAGGGGGAGCTGTTGGGCCTGCCCGAGGCATGGGCCCAAGTAATCTCTTGAGCCTGCTCTAAAGTTTGATGACTTGTCTATAAATTTTGAAAGTAAGTCAAATTCCACATATGAATAACTCAGCATAGCCTGACCTGAAAAAATGGCTTTGTCTGGGCACACTGAGAAGGCCAGTTGCCTACATGCATCCCAGATGTGCTCCTGGTTGCCTAAGATGTGTCTAAGAAGCCCAGTTACTTGGATGACACTGCTGGTTGTCAGGATGTGGCTGCCAAGCCCGGTTATCATTGGCCCAGGATCCCAGTCACTTTCACTTCTTCCGCCCCACTTGCCAAAGAGATATAAACCGCTAACTGGATACATTAAAACGAACTTTGTCTAGACACACTCCCAGTCTCCTGTGGTCTTTGTTCCTGATCTCCAGCACTCACTCCCTTGCTCAGCCCCATCCCAATCAGCGGCCAGTCTGCACTTCTCTCCCAAGCCCTCTACACGGAGCATCAGCGGTGGCCAGGGGATTTAACCCTGGCACTTCATTTTACTTCTGTAAGTCATATTTTATGACATTTGAAAGCATTAAAAATTGTGGCTAGTAATTTCAGTAGAAATTGTAGTTAATGATTACATTCTTTAGCACATAATTGAAATTTTACTTTGTATGTCATTAAGACATAATTCATAAACAGACGCCAACTTGCCTAGAAATGGGTGTAAACAATTTTTATTCCTTGTTTTATATTCTGACTTATCACCACATTTTAATTATTCGCAAGGTTTCTATGCATTGCATTTTACTGAAGATGTAAGCTTTTAAACATCACTGGTATTGTGAAAATCTAAAGCTGGGGTGATACATGCTCAGGTGCTAATTTATTTACATCAATTAATTTCAGGCCTCTGATGTACGCCAATTAGTATTCAATGCTTAATGGAGTCATTATCTGTCAGATTAGCTCTAAGAATGCTTGTCACTACTACAGGACCAGGCACCAAAACTTTGGTAATAAAAGTAGCAGAATTAATGGAGTGAACAGCATAGATAATTACTTAATGTGGAACATACAGTATAGAAGGAGGCTGATCAGCTGTCTCCACAGAATAAAGATATCACAGAAGCAGCTACTTTAATGCTCCCCAAAATGAGTTTAGACTATAGTATTTAAAAATATGATAAGTACTTGTGTACATTATAAAACTGTGTCATAATAAATCATGCTTAATTTTCTCTGGTGGTCAAATGACAGTACATGAATAGAAATGATTTGTGTTTTATGACAACTTCAAGTTGTTGCTTCTCCTGGCACAAAGGGCCTACAAAAAATGGTGAGGATATAGTAACGATGTATCAATCAATCAATCAATCAATCAATCAATCAGGAAACAGCAAAATGTTTTCCCAATAGTGAATTATGTTGAAATTTCTACATATCATGAGTGAGAAAAGCCATAGCCTCAGAAGTACAATAAGTATAAGAAAATAGAACTGGTTAAACAAAATATAACTGAAGGGTCATTAAGGTTAAATAAAGTTAAAATTTTCTAATGTTAGCTATTAAAAATAGGTCTCATTTTACTTCTGTAAGTCAAATTTATGGTCATTAATCATTATTATCTGAGTAAAAAACAAAATCCATATAAATTGCCAATAATCCATACAGGCTAGAAATTTTTTCAAGTTTCTAAGGTAATTGTGCTAACATATAATTTAAACTCTTAAGAACCATGATTTTGTTGAAATACAGTGGAGATTTTTCATGGAAATATGGGCTATTTTCACTAAATATTGTTATTCTCCCTTTCTACATAAACAGTGTCTGCATAAGTAGGAACCCATTATGAATGAACTTGCTAGGAATGTCTACAAATTTATTAAGATGAAAGCCTTCAAGGCACATTATCTAATAGTTAAGAAATTCATCAGTACATTTAGAAACTCTTTGGGGGAGGCAGGAGTAAGTATGCTCTGGCTTCATTTCTTTTCAATTGTTCTATCATAAATTATACAAAAAGATTACCTTTAAAACATGTTATGAGTTGGTTATTTCTAAATATTTAGATTTTGTTCAAAATAGAACTTAAGAAAATAGCATCACTAAGTGCTGAATTTAATTTCTCTTAACAGATGCAAACAAGAGTGTACATTATATTTTTAGGATATGCCAGGAGAGATTATTTTAAATATTGAATATTCTGTAATGCTCACTCATAATGCACCTTTCTGTCCTCAACTCACATTTAATAAATAAGACTCTGTGCTGATAGGCCCAGTCAGAAATTTCCACATGAAACTATTAAGCCTGTAATGGTGACACTAACTATTAGTTGAAAATAATTACATGGTGATGGACCTCAAATTTAGATGGTGTTCAGGACAAACACCTAGTATGTCAGGTTATTCCCATTGAAAAAATAGGGTACTTGATGTAAATGGCTGTAACTTGATTTTATTAGACTAAATATTTTATTTTGTAAACTGATAATTAAAGTCCATCTAGGGTAACTACTTTCTGTGCAATTGAGACAAGAATTTCATTCAATGGGCTCTAAATTCAATGTTTGTTCTGTCATAATGATAAAAAATGAAGAGTAAAAATATTCTGGGGTCTGGCAAAATAGCTCGGCAGGTAAAAACACTGCACAAGATTGACCACTTGAGTTGTTCTCCATAATTGACTTTAAAGTTTAAGATGCAGTGACTTCAGCAATGTGGTCTTACATTCATGTTATGATAGGTAATAAAGTGTAATAGCAATGACTATTATTTGAAGTTCTGTGGTACCTGGTCAACAGCTTCAAAAGAGAAGCTATTTCTTCAAACTGAGCTTTTCTTTTCTAGCCTATGGTTGTCTGGTAGAGGGAATGTCTCCCTATTAAAGTCTAATCCCTTTTAATCTCTGACTTCAATGGATTTTTCTCACCTCAATGGATTTACCAATTGATGCACACAAATCTAAGGACTCAAAGCTTGCATCCACTTATGGAAGAGAATAATGTTTATCTGTGAATTTCATGATTTTTTAGTAGAAAAACCACGGAGAAATTAATCTGGTAATGACCTTAACGATCAATCTCTACTGGCTAGTTTTCAGAATGCTGGAAGGGACTGGAGGGGTAACTCAACTGATAAAAGCTCAAGATAACAACCAAAAAAATCATAATGTTGGAAGGTTGTACGCTAGCTCTGGGGAGAAAGTGTAGCCACCAAACTTACCCAACTATGAATTCTGCAAGATACCACTACTGGTCTGATAAGATGTAATCACTGGGACAATAGTGGCACAAATCTTATGGGAATAAACAATTACTTTCTGACTGTATTTAAGGACAACTTTACAAGATGGAGTACATAGCTGGTACTGATATCATACCTACAAACTTGTGGCAAGATTGGTCGCAAGCAATAGGGGAGAACCTACTACAATTATTTTGCTAAATGAACACTCTTAAAATTAATCCTAATGACTTGTCATATCCATAGATTAATGCATCTTTCAACACTCACCAGGGATATTTCTTTATTTAGTAGATGGTGATCAACACACAATGTGCAGAGAATAAGAGACTGCAGACTGCTTATCCCTGAATAGGAGACCTATGTCAAACTTCTGCTTTCCAAGGATCAGGGACAATTGTGGAAGAAGAGGGCAGAAAGATTTCAAGAGAAGTGGTGGATGACTAAAACAACACATGTTTTCCATACAGTTGGACAGTTCTCATATAAACTCACAGCAATGGTTACAGCATGCACCAGACCCATGTAAACACAAGCAAAACAAAATCCTAGCATAGAATTGAAGAATTAGGTAAGAAGCCTCAAACCTAAATGAGGAATTGTGGGCAACAGATAGCTGCTGGGAGAAGGGGAGTTAATTTTCTCTAAAGCTCCGAAACTGGGTAGGTTAACCAGGCTCCACTGAGTGTAGAAACACAGCAAAGAGCATTTGGCGACACAACTTTGACTAGACATAAACACTATATATAGTATATGATATCAGGCAAGGAGTAGTAAGGGGGTGAAGATAGGGGAGGCATACTAAATATGCTCAAAGAATATTGTATGTAATTTTCGAATGTGTTGTGAATGTATCTGATATCTTAGCACTCTTACAGAAAAATGGGAGTCTGAGACAGGAGAAACTCAGTTCAGCTAGCCTGGAGTACACAGTAAAGCAGAAACAAATGAGACCCTGCCCCAATAGAGGAGAAGTGAGAGAAATGACTCCCTGAATTGTCCTCTAACCTACATACACTATAGTATGCACATACCCACTCTTATATACACATACACACACACAGAGACACACACACACACACAGACACACACAGAGACACACACACAGAGACACACACACAGAGACACAGACATACACTAACACAAATAATAATAATAATAATAAATTACTGTTTTGTAAGGCAAAATAGTTCCAGAAAGGTCAAAGGACATTGATTATAAGCTTTATTGATTTATTCAGAATAAGTTTTCAATCATTTATTGTAAGTATGTATTTATATCACCAGAATTTAACAAACTTTATTAAGCATAGTCAGGGGCTATACTGCAAATTAAATTCAGAAATGTTTGAAGATAGCAATTTACAGCTACAAATGTTTAAAATGAATTTCAATTTTAAGCCTACTTTGCTATTTTTGTACTATAGCAGTTTATGTATAGTGGTCTCATTAAGGAACTTGTGAAAAAATGACATTAACTAGTCCTATAGACATTTTAACATTAACCAGACACTGTTATGAATTCTTCCTATAATTACATACTGCAAAGACAATGATTTATTAGTAAAGTATGGTAATCTGGTTGTCAGTTTTAACCTCTACACCCATGAAAATACCACATTTCACAGTTTAATTAACATTGAAACTAGAACAAATCCAACCAATAAGACATTGAGTCTGTCTTCATGTCCAACAGGGGCTAAAATTGGATAATTGGGTGCTTCACTGAAAATCATACCTCACCCCACCCCCAATGAATCTAATTGTGAAATACTATACCAAGTAATAAAATGTATTACTTATCTCAGCTGATGATCAGCTAAAGTATTAGGATTAATAGTCCTTGTGATTTTATCCTAGCTAGTGTACCTGCATAGCATATTTTGTATATCAAATCCCATTTTTAATTTCTTCCTAAGACTCAATAATATCACATAATAATGGTTTCTACTGGTCGTAGGGTAATTTCTCAGTGCCATAGATATCAGAATACTGTTGTTCTATTCTATTTGGGAAAGTAAATGAATAGTAAACTACATGTTTTAAATGAAATAGAAGCAATTAACAATAAAATTATGAGCTACATCCTTGAATATCTAGAAAAAAATGTAAATTTGCTTTGTATTCAGAAAGAATTAGGCTTTAGGATTTTTTAATTAAATTGTTTATTGTTTTAAAGAAGCCTTTGTTTAATAGTAGGCACTAAAATGCTTAATAGCTTCCACTAAGCATGATTTTAGTTATGCAATGCAGAACATTGCCTAAATACTACTAGGAAAATATATAATCTTAATATCCTTTAAAATCATTTTCCCCTTCACACTGAAATGATCTATGACTCTTTTCCATTTATTACAAGTTCTGGACCATTCATAGGAATCTAAGATCCAATGGACTTGATGTTTCTCCAAGTGCAATAAAAGTTTGATAAATAATATTCTCATTCTTAGATAGTAATCTAATCCCTATTTCCTAATAAAACATTGTAATAACCACCTCTTCATTGCAAATCTACTTCAGTGGGCTTGAAATCTTAAAACCTTAAATAGAAAGATATTTATAATTATCTGTCTACTTTCTCAGTAAGGAGGATGTCATCTACACTCACTGATAGAAACATGTGTTTACTTTAATGCCTTAGTGAATCAAGATTCATTAACAAGTGTTATTTACTTTAGCACTAAGTGTTGTAAGTGTACTCAGTGCAATGCCAGTCTAGCCCGAAATTGACAAACATACACACATATCACTTCCTTGAAAAAAAATGAAAACAAATGTGATTAATGATACTTTGTAGAGGATCTGCTTAAGTCTTTGTAAAAACAAAGAGATTTAACTTGTAAATAAATATGGGTGAGCTTTTTAAATGAAATAGGAATAAAGTAGAATGTTCTTTTTGGAGAACAGAGATTCAATTTTACTAAAATGAAAATGTTACCCACCCATGGCTCAGGGACCATGTGGAAGAGGGCACAGAAAGATTGTAAGGAGGGGGCTGGTTCATGCACATAGGAAAGAAGGGGCTTTCAGGCTCTTCCACATGTGAACGTATGGCAATGGTGGCATCAAGCACAGAACCCATGCCAATGGAATAAAACTAGAGCCCGAGTGGAATAAGAGAAATTGATGATGGGCCAGCCCTATAATACAAACTATTTGAAACTGATTTCTACGGGGTGAGGGAGAATATGCATTACTTATGATCTCTAGATAGACTGGCTGGACTCCAGTGAATGAACTTGCACTGAAGGACATCTGAGTACAAGTGCTTGACTGGACAGGACTTAACACATATGGCAGAATACAATAGGTCTGGTTTGGGCAGCATGGATGAGAAGGTCTAAATTTGGATAAGAACAGTTGAATGAAATGTACAAAAGCTCAATAATTAAAAAAATAGATGATTATGTTTTCATGTGGAGTAAAAGAGACATTTTCAGTACAGAAGCAAGTGTAGACCCTAGCTTCCTTTTCAAATTTTTTTCTTATTTGTTTGTTTGTTTGTTTGTTTGCTTGCTTTACCTGCTTGTATGTAAATACACCTGTGTATGCAATACTCAGGGAGGTCAGAAGAGGGCATCTGATTTCCTGGAACTGGTGTTCCTGGAAGATTGTTATGAGGGTCTTGGGAACCAAACATGGGTTCTCTGCTCTAGACCTGTGCTGCCTTGTTGTTTTTTGGTATTATCTCCTACTAGCATAACTTCTCTCTTTTATTTTTTCCATCCCAGTCCACTATTTCTACTTCTATTTAGTCTCTGCCCTCATTTAGCTTGACTTTTTATGTGGTTAATCACCTTACTAAAAATTGTGAAATCAATTGTTTTTTTCAACTGACCATATGTCTTACATGTCCACAATATACCACCTAATTTTCACACATAGAGCTATGGTAGGATAGGAAAAAAGAGGAGGAGGAGATAAACACATAGTAAGAAATAAAGAAGTGGACATTGTCTGGGAAATTTCACTTAAATTGATATGTGTGAAAATAAGGCAAAAAGATATTGTCTATCTAGTAAACTATAGTGGTCAATACAACTAGAATGGAAGGATGTGTTAAGTTATAATGGTTCTTAAATGTTAATCTAAGAAACATTGACAGTTTATGTGTATATATCAAGGAAAGTATTTAAAACCATTTGTGCAAATGGTAGACATAAAACATAGTTGATGTTTATACAGCACTAACTATGCTATAGATACCACCACAAACATTTGATGAGTTGTAATTTGTTGAACATAAAAAAGTTACCTAATAATTAAAAGGCATGGCTCCGAGAAATGCCTAAATGTATTATTGCTCTTCAGTTTTGTTCTATTAAGGTTATTGATTTTAAACCTAAATGCATATATTTCCATTTAATTAATTAAGTACATTTTATCACTAGTTCATTATTTATTATAAATAGTCTTCTAAAACAAGACACAACATTTTTGTAAAGGGGCACATAGTAATTACTTTCATCCTTGTCATTGCTGAACTCTGTAGTATAAAACAGCCATATACAATCCAGAAACTAATAAGTATGACATCTCTCAATAAAATCAAGAGAAAATAGCCCCAAGAATATAACATATCAATTAATACAAAATAAGCTTCAATGGATTCATATTTCAAGCTCATATAAGTTATGTGATTAGAATGTGTAACTTCAGGAAAAAAATTCTTATAGACAAAAACAAATAATTGGCTTAATTTGGCCGATGAGCATCAGTTTGTTGAATACTACTTTAAAAGTGATGTAAATTTAGGTTTGTATTCAGTTTTCTGGGAAAACTTTCCACAGAATTATAAAGGGCTCTAAGCTTGAAAGTAAGATGATAAGCAGGTAGGAACTCTGTGGTAATATGTTCTTGTTAAATCTTATGTTCATTTGGACATATAATGCAGGTCCAGTTTGTACACATTGGCTCGGTATTTTCTTAGTTCTGCATTTAGAAAAGACTATATTATTAGTTAAATATAATGCAAATATTGTCTTTTTTAAGTCTGAATAAGTTTCTAATATTTGGAATGTATTTAAAATCTTCCATCTAATCATTTGGGCATATAATCATATATGAACACTTATCTTTTTTATTTTTCTGCTCTCAATTTAGAAATGAAAGACTAAAACAATGAGAGCCAAGGAGGTATGTTGTTGAACAGGATGCTTAAAATTAACTCTATTTTGAGAGGAATTTAGAAGCAAACAATAGTATCAGAAAGAGTAAGACAAGGATTTGGATCTGAAAAATGGTACTCAGAAAAGAACACTATAACAAAATTCATGGAACCTATTTTTCTCCTACTTCTGTGTGAAAGAAGAAAAATGCTTGACATTTTTATATCCTCCCGAGAATTTCAGAAATTAAAAACAGAACACAACTAACACTTTCAGGGGCAGTGATAATAGGGGGATGGGGTTTGTGGTCCCATGCACTCTTTTCCAATATTACAATTTAATATCCCCTGTATAAGCAATTTCCTAAACAGAAATTGAGATTAATTTGCTTCTACGATAAGTACGGTTCTAGGTGTGTTATTTTATTTACTGTTTGTGTTAATTTCAGTGAGACATTTCCCCTCTCTGTGATTCAGTTGATTTTTTTTGTTATATGCTATACTTATCTGCGTATTGCCAGGATAAAAATGGGAAAAATAACAGTGATTTTGGTAATAGTAACGGAATGTAAATTTCATATATACATACATCTATGTATATTGTATACATATGTGTGTATATATATATATTTATATACATATCAAATTCATTTTTTTATTTTTTTTATTTATTGTCATATGAGTGTACTGTCTGCATGTAGGTTTGTGCACCCATGTCATGCAATGCCGCGGAGGTCAGAAGAGAGTCTCGGATTCCACTGGAACTGGAGTTCTCCTGGAATTGGAGTTACAGACAGTTCTCACCTGTCATGTAGGTGCTGGGGATCGAGTCCGGGTCCTCTGCAACAGTAGTCGGTGCTCTTAACCGCTAGGCTATCTTTCCAGCCCCTCAAATTCATTTTATGTTGTACCATATAGCAGAGAAATCTTTGGTTATTTCTTATCTGTCTTTTGCACAGTTTGTGCTAGGAAAATATGTTTGAATGGCGCTTTATTTCAAATTATAGGTCGATTTGTCTCCTAACTTCACATACTCAAATAGTGCATCCCTCTTCTAACTTGAACATATTTTAAGGATCTGGGTATTCATATTACTCTATTACACAGATGGGAGATAGATCATATCATTGAACTCAATTCGTCATTCCCCCTACCATAAATTAGGTAACTGAAAGCTTCATCCAAGACGACATTAGTTGAAGAAATTGTTTCAAAGAAATGAAAATGTTTAATTGTCAAAATACATAATACAATACAGAATAAAATATGGATGAATATTGACTGTATTTGAAAGGAGATGGAGATAACTAGAGTCACACCTTAATATTTAAATGGAATAATGAGAATAAACTGTAACTGGAATGAATTTTGCAGACAATGAAACAAAGAACAAAGGAAAGTTAAGTTTGATTTTTTTAAGGGGAGAATTTCTATGAAGGTCATTAATAGACAAGTGTTAACAGATAAAGAATTTGGAATTTAGGATGGCTTATGATGTTGCTGCCCATGTTAGTGTTTAAGATGTGAGATATTTAAACTTGCTTGTAGGACAAGGGGGTAAGACATAGGATAACTTGATAATTCGGGGCAAAAAGAAGTTATTTGTAGAAGCAAACCCTATTAAAACAGACTGTATAGGATCAGATGTGATTAGACAGTTTCTAATATGTTTTAAGACAGCTCCTGAATTTGAATCCACAGCACACATAATAATTAAAATAGGAATTCACAGAGAAGATGAGCATGTCCCCTATGCTAGATGACATACAAATTTGTAGTGTTCTATTTTTTTCTCTTGGACCCTGTGGAGTCTGGTCTGGAAGTTCAGGCCTTGTACCTCTCTGTACCTAATATGAGATGAATTCTTATACCCCATTTACAAATCTTCACAGAGAGGCCTCAGAACAGAACACCAAGCAGGACTAAGCTGCATGACATCTTGACAAATTCAGGTAATGGCAAACAAAAATCCAAATACCCACTCAACAAAGTTGAGATGAGATATCTAGACCAAAAACACCATCAGCAACAGAATTCTAATTTCTAGGTCACATCACAAAACATTAAAAGATTGAATAAGGAAGACAATTTTTTCTCTAGAAATTAGTGCCCTTGCCATGTTTCCTGAGAAAAGTGATCTAGTTGGTGCAAAATAAATAATTTAAAAGTAGCAATTAAAAATATGCTCAAAGAACTCAAAGAATTTCTAGACAAAAGACTGAATGTACACTATGAGGACACAGTTGAGTGAAATAACTAAACCTTAATTTAAGATATAAAATTGGAGTTCAATGAGGCATACAATCTTTGAAGAAAAAAATGGGATAAAACTCAATAGAGCACTCAAGAAGTCATATATTTTCGACAAAATCATAGAAGAAATTTTCCCAAATCTAAAGAATAAGATACCTATCAAGATATAAGAGGCATGAGGAACACCGAGTGGACATGACCAAAGAAGAAACTTCTCACGTCACAATAAGAGTCAAAGCACTAAATAGACAGAATATAGAAAATATATTGAAAGCTATGAGAAACAGAAAAAGATCAATTTACATATAAATTCAGGCCCACCCATCAGAAAAGCAGCTGACTTTTCAATGAATGCTATGAAAACAAGAAAGGCTTGGACTCATGTCCTACAAGGATTGAAAACACCCAGATGCCATCCAAGACTAATATATCTAGCAATAATAACAGTTATAATTAAGGAGATAAAAGTCTTTCCGTGATGTAAAACATACATAAGGACTTTATGACCTCCAAGCCAACTCTATAGTGGATGCTAGAAAGAATATTATGGTCTGAAGATAATATTAAACACAACTAAGAGCTCAAAAATAATACATAAACAACTCCAAAACAGTTGACCAGAGGCACAAGAAAACAGTAACTCACAGCAACATAATACTAATTAATAAACATTGTTCAATAATAAAGCATGAGTCTCAACTTCTCATTAAAAAGACAGACTATTGCACAGTATCTCCAGGCTGTTGAGGTGTAGCTGATATTAGCCAAGTGTCTATATATATCCCAAATCTATTCGGCTATTATCTCTCTCCTTGGAGGAATAACTCACAGCGGATGCCACAAGTTTATGTCCTCTAGTGGTTAGGCGATGTTATACACCATAATAAGAACTTGTCAGCCTTTATAGAGAAACCACAGTTTGCGGATTAGCATACCATCCAAGCATCTGTGTCTATGCTCACAGCTTAGCTTGACATAATAAGTGGTACTGCTTAAATGCCTGAACATCCAATAGCTTGTGCTTTGTTAGTACGACTAAAAAGGGTATCACAGGGAAAGCTGTCAATCCATGAAGGGAAACAACCTGAACAGACTGGAGTCCAAAATGACAACTCCAAAGAAATTAGAATGTTTTCTTCTCACCCACTTGTGCCCCTTTCCCAAAGCCCAGGGAACAAACTGCGGAAGAGGAGGCGTGGTAGATTGTAAGGGCTGTGGAGAGATAGGGGTGAATCATGAGACTACAGGAATATAGTCTGGACTCCTAATTGATCAACATGCCTGTGCATACAAGCTTCTCCAACTGGACTATGGGAACCTTGGGTTGTTCAAAATTTGGACATAGATACTTGCAAAATGCACCAATTACCTAATTGTATGACATACTGAGTAACATCAATGTTTTCTGCAAACAACTGTGTCATTATATTGTAGAATCCCTTAAAAATAAAAAAATTAAAAAATAAATAAAAAAATAAAAAAAGATATTTGTCCATATTTGGGGAAGTAAACTATTTGCATGTTTAATTCATCTTTTAGGTTACCTTTGAGTATACTGTAGAGTGCTGTGTGATATAGCAAAAAAGTACTTATAAAATGGCAAAAAAAAGACAGACTAACTGATTTGATTTGAAAAAAGAAGACCTATCTATTTGCTGCCTCCAAAAAGCACAACTCACTGTCAATAATACCAGCTCAAAATAAAAGGAAATAAAAAGATATTCGAAGCAAAAGGAACTGAGAAACAAGGAGGCATAGGTACTACAATATTGAACAAAATAGAACCTAAACTAATACTAGTCAGAAGAGACAGAGGACACTTCACTCTCATTAAAGAATTAGTCCACTAAGAAGATCTTATAATCTTAAACATATATTGACCAAATGTAGGGACACCCAGTTACTTAAAAGAAGAAATATTAGATCTAAAGTCAAAGACTGACTTTAGCGCACAGATAGCAGATGACTTCGGATCCCCATTATCAGCAATAGACAGGTTATCCAGACAGAAAATATAGAAAGAAATCAAAATACTATAGTTATTTGACATTAAAAAATCAAATGGAATTAACAACTATTCACAGACTATTCTACCCAAATAATAAATAATACATTTTCTTCTCAGTAGCTCATAGAATATTAGGATATAAATTAAGTCTCAACAAATTTAAGACAATTTAAATAGCATCCTATGTTCTATCTGATCACAAAGGGATACAACTGGGAATCGAACCACAGAAATGGAAACAAGTAAACAAACTCATGAAATGAAACTATATACTACTGAACAAAAATTGGGTCAAAGAAAAAAATCAAGAATGTCTTTAAAAAAATCCTACACTTGAATGAAAATGAAAACACAACATACCAAAATATATGCAAACCTATAAACTGAGTCCTAAGAGGAAAGTTTATAGCTATAAGTGCATACGAAAAAACCACTAGAAATATCTCATTAATAAGTTAATGATATACTTTAAGGCCTTGGGGGAAAAAAAGAAAACAGCACCCAAAAAGAGTACACTGGGAGAGATAAAAGCAAGGCTGAAATTAATGAAATAGGAAATGAACAAAATAATACAAAGTATTACTGAAACAAAGAATTGGTTCTCTGAAAATATTAGCAAGACTGACATACCTTTTGGCAGTTTAATCAAAAAGGGTATGTCCCCAAATTCATAACTTCAGAGATGATCAGGGAAATATTGCAATAGATCCTGAGGAAATTCATAAAATCATAGGGAAATGCTTTAAAACTTATATTTCACAAAACTGGAAAATAAAAAAAGATATGGAATAATTTCTAAATACATAAGATATACTAAAATTAAGCCAAGATGAATAAAAATTTTAAATAGACCCATAAAACCAAATAAATAGTAGTAGTTGAGAATCTCCCTACTATAAAAATCACAGAACTTGATGGACACTGGGTAGAATGCTGTCAGAACTTTGAAGAACTAATACTAATATTCTTCAATTTAGAAAAGGAAAGAGCACTAGCAAATTCTTTTAAATATATTTTATTGATTCAAGAATTTCATACAATTTTTTTTGATAAATGCCTTCCCTCACTAAATATGAATTACTTTGTGACATCTAGTATTATCTTTTTAAGGCCTATCAAATCTAATCTGTTTCCCAAATACTTTATGTGAAGCAATATTATTGCAATTCAAAGCGATTCAACAACACATAGATTAATGCATCTTTCAAGTGTCACAAGAAAAGATTCTTGCAGCAGGTGATGATTACCATGGAGATACACAACTGGTCAACCTGCAGATAATAATAAGAAAAAGCTGTGGAGTTATCAGTCAAAAATAGGACAAAAATACCATAGTCTCTCCTCCCAAATCTCAGGGATCATTGCTGAAGAAGTGTAGGAAATATTGCAACCCAGAGATGGTGGATGAATATAAGGAAATGGTGTTCCAAACACAAAATTGAAGTTGCAAATATGAGCACACAGCAGTTTTGACACAATGCACAAAACCTACACAACCTCAAACCAGAAAAAAATCCCAGCATGGAGATGGGGAGGAGTACAAGAAGCCTCAACCCTAGTAAAGTAACCATTGAGAACTGATAGCTGCTGGGTAGGAACAAGGAGTTTCTTTAAGTATCTGAGACAAAATAGGTTGGCCAGATTCCAGGGGATAGACCCATACCAAATTACACTTCAGGAGTGTAATTAGATTCAGTAGGCTGTTACAAATTAATGAACACTGGGAAGGTCACAGGATGGGCATGGAAATGAGGATGATGGTCTGAGTATTATCAAATATATTATATGAAATTCGCAGTCAATAAAAATATTTTAAAACAGAAAAGTTAGGTTCTCTTTTTATAGTGAAATAAGAAGGTAGTAAATCAGGCATTACTGAGGACATAGGAGACATGTTGGATCCTTAAGCAATGAAAATATAAATTTCTTGGAACCAGACGAAATAAGGATGTAAAAGATCCACAATATTTAGATCACTTGGAAAACCACTTAAAACTCTCTTCATAAAATTAAAATCAGAAAGCAGATAGTGACCATAGCAATGGTGGTACAAATGATTTGGGAGGTTGGAAAATGTTGTTCTAGTGCCCAATGAACTCTTCTTAGAAAGAGAGTATCAACATTCTACCTAAGCACCAATTTTTTTTGTTAGAGGCAATTCTGCCCACCTGGCCCCTCAAAAGCCACTGATTTCATGGTGTTAATCCTGCTACTTAACAAAAATGAATTTTTATCACATTTAACTACACAAAAAGAAAGGAAGAACACCCTTTCATTCAGAAATGTACTGAAAAAGATAGAAAGAATATATATATCAAATATCTTATTAATTGATTATGTTCTTTCAGTGTTATAAGTACTACTTTCATACTGTCACTGAAATTATTCTAGTTAAATAAGGGTTAATGGTGATCCTGGCTTCCAGAAAACTTCTTTTCTTGACATAATTCCAGAGGAATTTTGGATATTAGTATGCTAACACAATATTACTTTGGATAGACCTTGGGAAAAATTTGATTTGACATCATTTTTGCATGATGATATTCAACACGATGGGTTGTTCCCTTAAACTGTATACAGATAAAATCTTGTTACACTAGCAAAACACAAGAATGGATTAATCATAGCTTTATTGCATAAAACGTGAGTGATGACAAGTCAATGAATGAACTACTAAGCAGCTGGGTGTATATTCAGAAGATTTAATTTTAGAATATTTTAATATTTCTGGAAGGTGTTTACATACATTATCTCATTGGATGTTCATAGTCTTATGAGGTTCTCAGGAAAGAGTTTTTCTACACATTATTTTAGTAATAACATGGGAACAAATTTAATTTCTGAATATTATGTGGACAGTAACTTAGAATCCTACTAACTCCACATCTCTCCCCAAATTTTATATAGATCAGGAGTTAAGTTCCTTATGGTTACTAGTTTTCTGAAATATTTGTTAGTCAGAATTGTATGCTTTTTGCAGGGTTTATCTACAAAAGTGTGGCCCTGAAACATTAGAATTCATTGGAATCATTTGGAAGGATTTTAAAATATTGACTTCTCGATACTACCCAGGAGAGTCTGATTCAGTTGGTGTGATTCCTAGAATGTGGACTACTAACAAGTTTCAAGATGATGATAATGGTTCTAGCTTCTGGATACATAGTGAGAACCACTGACCTCTAGTAAATCATCTCATCTTGCTTAAGTCTGTTGCTACAGTGATATTTGCTTTGTTTCTCTCAAATGAAAGAAAGCTATTATCAAACTTAGGGTGAGTTAATATCAATTTATTGGCAGCAACTTGAAGATGATAACCTAAATTCAAATCCTCAGTTCAGGCGAAGATAAAGACACTGTTTTTAAATTTTAGAGATTTTTTTTTTCATTTGTAGCTTGCCCTGAAGGTTAAAACAAAACAACAAAGTAACCTACCATAATAATTAGTAATGTTTAAATACCTATATATCCAATTGCGAGTGCTTCATTGGTAGGACCGAAAGGCTATATATTATACTGTTTAAATACCTATATATCTAATTGCATGTGCTTCATTAGTAGGATTGAAAGGTTATGCCTGGACAACCTGGCACCCCATGAAAGAAAACAGCCAGAATTGACTAGAGACCAAGACAACAGCTCCAGAGAAAGTAGACTGTTTTTTGCCACAAGTCTCTCATTCATCTGTGCCCCTTTTCTAAAGCTAGGGAACAATCTGGTGGAAGAGGAGGCACGGTAGAATTAAGGGTGGTTGGGTGAATGGTGAAACTACAAACAATATTAGACTGGACACTCATTTGATCAACTTGATTGAACAATACAAAGCCCCCAAGCCCTCCCCCCCTGCTGGATGGTGGGACCCCATGGCTGGTGAGGGTTTGGGCACAACGCGCTAGTAAATTGGTTTTTACATGAAGGAATGCTTGTACTTATCACAAACTTATCACTTATTGTTTAATAAAAAAAAATGAACAAATACCGAAAACCAAAAAACGCAGAAAGATGAAAAAAGTTATGGGCAAATATTTTGCATGATCTGGGATGGGTAGGGGTGGGGTGGGGGGAAGGGAACGGGATATCCGCCTGAACTGAATTGGAAAATGATGTATGAAATACACAAAGCATCAATAAAAAAAAATTAAAAAAAAAAACAAAACAAAAAAACAAAAAAACTTACTTGCTATTTTTTTCTTATACCAGTAAGTAGAAGATTTACAATCTATGGCTGAGGCTTTTTTTGTTTTGGTTTGGTTTGGTTTTTGGTTTTTAACATTTTTATTGAAGTTTTGTGCATTTCACACATTGTTTCTCATTTCAATCTAGGCTCTTCCCCTTCCATGCTCCTCGCCCCACCCGAGTTCATGCACCCTGCCATTCCTGCCCTGTATCATTTTCTGATTGTTCTCAAAGTTTTTCAAAGCAGAGGATTATTGTTCCTGGGAGAATTTTACTGTTTTTTACTGTTTCAAACCATTCCTCATCCCAGTTCCTCTGCTGTTTTAGTTCCTTTCAACCTGTATTACTTCAACATATGCATATATATATATATATATATATATATATATGTGTGTGTGTGTGTGTGTGTGTGTGTGTGTGTCACACCTATATTAAACTTATATCATCTGTATACAAACTGTCATTTCCATAGCATATTTCAGCATTCACATTTTTTTCTTTTTAGATTCATAGTATTCTAAAATATGCCTACATATCCTGCATCCATATGCCAAGATTACAAAGTCTAAAAATAAATGGTGGGTTAATTCTACAGCCTGTTAAGGGATTTACATTATAAGAGCACAGTTGCTTTCAGGGAAAGGGTTATTGATGTTGCTCAGTTTGCCTTACACTTCAGTGCTGGGTGCTAGGATCCACAAATGAGAGATAACATTTATATTTTGCTTTTCTGGGACTATGACTATGTTACTTCACTTAGCATAATATCTTCTAGTTCCATCCATTTACCTGCAAACTTCATGATGCCATCTTTCATTACTGCTGCATAGAATTCCATTGTGTTGATGAACCACATCTTCTCTATCTACTGATTGGTTGAGGGGCATTTGGGTTGGTTACAGCTCTTCCCTATCATGAAGAGAGCTGCAATGAATATGGCTGTGCATGTATCTCTGTGGTAGGATGTGTCTTGTGGGTAAATACCCAGGAGTGGTATGGCTGGGTCAGGTAGTAAGCTCATTTTGAGTTTTTTCAAGGTTCTCCATACTGCTTTCCATAGTGGTTATGTAAGTTTACATTCCTACCAGCAGTGGATGAGCATTTCCCCTTTCCCCACAACCTCTCCAGCATTTGGTATTAATTATTGTCTTGATCCTAGCTAGTCTTATTAGAGTGAGATGATATATTAAGGTGGTTTTAATTTTCATTTCCTTAATTATTAGCAGTGTTGAACATTTTTTGAGATGTTTCTCAGCCATCTTTATTTCCTCATTTGTGAAGTCTTTACTCAGCTCTTTAGTCCATCTTTTGAATGAGTCATTTGATTTCTTTGTTTTTTGAGTAGTTTATACATTCTTGATGTTAATGCTCTTTCTTCTTCCTACTCTGTGGGTTTTCACTTCACATCCCTGATTGTTTCTTTCACTGTACAGAATGAGGTCACACTTATCAATTGTCAACTTCACTTCCTGCACAGCTGCTGTCTGATTTAGGAAGTCTTCTCCTACACCTGTGTTGTAGGTTGCTACCAATGGTTTCTTCTATCACCTTCAGAGTTTCAGGTTTCAAGTTTGATCCATTTGGAGTTGATTTTTGTACAGGGCAAGAAGTAGAGGTTTTGTTTTATTCTCTACAAGTGGTGATCCAGTTTTTCCAACACCATTTTCTGAAGATGCTGTCTTTCCTCCATTGGGTATCCATGGCCCCTTTGTCAAATATGAGGTGGCTGAAATTCTGTGTGCTCAAGTTTGGATCTTCGGTTTTGTTCCATTGGTCTCCAGGTCTGTTTTTGTGCCAGTACCAGGCTGTTTTTATGACTATAGCCATGTAATATAGTTTGAAGTCTGGTATAAGGATTCCCCCCTGCATTGCTCTTTTCACTCACAGTTGCTTTGACTATTTGGGGCCTTTCGTTTTTCCATATGAATTTTTTTTTTTGGTCTTTTCGAGACAGTGTCTCCCTGTAGCCGCAGCTGTCCTGGAACTCACTCTGTAGACCAGGCTGGCCTTGAAATCACAAAGATCTACCTGCCTCAGCCTTCCAAGTGCTAGGATTAAAGGCATGCACCACCATGCCCGGCATCCATATGAATTTAAGGATTTTTTTTTCCAAGTCTGTAAAGAAACTCTTGGGGATTTCAAATGAGATTGCACTGAATCCATATATTAATTTGGGTAGAATGGATGTTTTTACTATATTATTTTTTCCAATCCATGAGCATGAGAGGTCTTTCCATCTTCAGATGCCTTTTTCAATCTCCTTTTTCAGAGGTTTAATATTTTTGTTGTAGAGATCTTTGGTGTCTTTGGTTAGGTTAGTTCCTGGGTATGTTATTGTTTTTGATGGTATTGTGAGTGGGAAGATCTCCTTATATTCCTTCTTCAGTTGCTTGTTGTTGGTGTAAAGAAAGACTACTGATTTGATTTTTGTAAGTTAATTTTGTATCCCATCACTTTACTGAGGGTCCTTAATATTTATATGAGTTTTCTGGTGGAGTTTATAGCATCCCTTAGGTAAACTATCATATCATGTGCAAAAAGGGATAGCATGACTTCCTCTTTTAATGAATCCTGGGTTTAGATCACAGACTTCTTTCCAATTAATCATTTGTGTGAACCAAAGTCTGGTAAACTCATTGCTTGTTTGATTAATGAAACCAGCATAATCTTTAGGACAGCTGAGGTTTCATGTCAATATTGTACTGGATTTGTATTTCCTTTCTATTTGGGACTTGTTGGCATTTACTCATTCTTTTATGAGCTCTTAAAATGAGATTTAAATATTGTAATCACATTTCTAAATGTAAGATAGAAAGAACTGTAACTTATTCAGTATTCTTATATTTGGAAGGAAAGTCATATACCTATTATTTTTATTTATTTTATTTTTCACCATTGGTGAAAACATATTTAATATAACATTTGCTATATAAAATAAAAGATTTGAACCCAAGATCTAAACTTAAAAGTTAACATAAGGCATTTTTTTTTCTGAGCCTGACTTATCTCATTCAGAATATTTGTTTACAGTTCCTTACATTTAACTGCAAATTTTATTAATTCTCCTTACAGCTGAGTAATGCTTCACTATATATATATATATATATACCCTATTTTTCTTATCCACTCATCTGTTAATGAATATCTAGGTTGATTCCATTTCCTGGCTATTGTGACTAGAGCAGCAATGAACATAGATGTGCATGTATCTCAATAGTGATGTGGAATACTGGCAGCAAAACAACTTAAAAAGACAGAGTTATGGGAGAATGGGGAAAAACAGGGATGGAACAAAAGTGCTAAAGGAAGAAGGTATGAAAAACTGTATGGGAGCCAATTATCTCATGATCCAACCTTTAAAAACTAAGTGCAGGGATATTACAACATATTCATAATGAAGGAAGAAATATTAGTGTAGAATCTGAAATTGTTATTTTTGTAAACGATCATGCTATCAAATTGTCATCTAAATATTTATTTAGACCCTTAGACCACTGCTGCTCTCAAACTTGGTCACAGAAGCTTCTTTGTGCAATGGAGAACAGTCAATGGAAAGATGCAGAGCTGACTGGTCAAAATGCCAAGAACAAGAGACTGAGTGACCAGGACTAAATGAAACATCTATATGAACCCCACAGTCAGTCTCAGAGAGTATCATAGAAGAGAAAATGGAAAAAGAATGAGCTAAAGAGTGAAGAGGTGTTCTGTGAAATGTTGTCTACTGGAAGTGACATGGCTATCATTATTGACTCACAGCATTTGTGGCTACCTGAACAAAACTTAGACAATATTAATCCCATGAAAATCCTGGCATAGTTGGGGTAGATGATTTCTAGGTACATCACCCACTACTAAGGGTGATGGAGAATCATTCTATGTTTGAGGATATGGCAATTGACGGGGTTTTTTCATACCATAGTGAATAGCCCCATACCAAGAAAAAAATGAGCAGCACTTAGTGGGACATAAATATCATAAAGTAAAATATAATTAATTGGTATTTAAATTTATATAAAATAATAAGAGCACTACACATTTTTCCATTTTCATAATTTCCTTAGAAATCAACAGAGTTATGCAAATTTCATATTTTATTTTAAATTTTAATTGATTTTCATCAAATGTTTGTGATTCTCATACAATATGTTTGATGGTATTTAAATTCCCTCTCTTCTCTGCATCTCTCTGCCTCACCCCAGAATAAAATTATGAAATTTCCAGGTAAAAAAATTCAACTGATTCTTGGAGATGACTGTACACTGATTTGTTAGCTATATTGAATGAGATAAAACCATTGTAATTCTTGGTAATTACTTTTATTTTCTTATATTTTTTTAAAAATTCTAGTAAAATGTTTAAGAATATCACTTGATTCTTCTTCAGTGGTGAAGCACTGATAAGTTGTCCATGCTGCAGCAAATAACTTCTCAACTATCTTCATCCATACAACCCTAAATAAATTCAGTGTATTGTGCATACACAGAGAGAGAGAGAGAGAAAGAGAGAGATGAAAGAGGTGGACTTGTTGATAAGAAGAATGGTATCAACATGAAATGGAGAGGTAATGAAAGAGAGTTATGTAGGTATAAATATCTAAATTTCATTATATACATGTGAGAAACTATTGAAGAATGAAAGTTGAAAGTATTTTTTTCTTTTTTTGGGAATTCACATTTTCCCCTTTAATTTTACATTACTCTAAAATACAAATACATGCCTTCCACCCATATACAGTAATTACAGAGTCTGAAAATAAGTGGCAGGTCGATTCTAGACCCATTAAGAGATTTATATTATAAGAATTCAGTTGCTTTCAGATAAACAGAAATATAATAATAATAGTGTTCAGCTTGCCTTTCAACTGGGGATTTGGTGTTAGCATCCACAAATGAGGGAAACCATTCCCCGTTTGTTTTTCTGAGACTGTGTTACTTCACTTAGCATAATGGCTTTGAGTTCCATCCATTTACCTCCAAAGTTCATGATGTCATCTTTCTTTACCCCTGAATAGTAATCCATTCTGTAGATATACCACATTTTTGTTTTCCACTCTTCAGTTGAGGGGCAATTGGGTTGGTTTCAGCTCTTTGCTATTGTGAAGAGAGCTGAAATAATCATAGATGTGCATTTATCTTTGTGGTGGAATGAGTCTTGTGGGTATATACCCAGGAGTGGTATGACTGGGTCAGGTGGTAGACTCATTTTGATTCTTTTACAGGGTCTCTACACTGCTTTCCATAATTGTTGTACCAGTTTACATACCCACCAGCAGTGGATGAGTGCTCCACTTTCCCCAGAACCTCTCCAGCATTTGTTGTCTTTTGTTTTCTTTATCTTAGTCAGTCATATCAGTGAGATGGTATCTTAGAGTGGTTTTATTTGCATTTCTTTAATTATTAATGATGTTGAACACTTTTTAAGATGTTTCTCAACCATCTTTACTTCCTCACTGGTGAAGTCTCTGTTCAGCTCTTTACTCCAAATTTTGAGTAGGTCATTTGTTTTCTTTTCACTTCCTGGATTGTTTCTTTTGCTGTACAGAAGCTTTTGAGTTTGATGAGGTCCCATTTGTCAACTGTTTTGACCTTATTTCCTGCACAGCTGCTGTCTGATTTAAAAAGTCTTTTCCTACCCCTACGTCTTATAGGTTATTGCCAACTTTTTCTTCTATTACCTTCAGGGTTTAAATAAGGGGAGAGAGAGAGGTTCTTGTTTTAAAATTCACTGAAATGAGATGTTAAATTTTCAGAGAAATTTAAAGTGTATCCTTACCTCAAGATTCTGCTTAAGAGTTGCAGGAATATTGGTATACACAAATTTTCTTGTATGTGTTGTAGATTAACTCATATATCCATTGATTTCAATTACTCCCAAGTAAAAATTTCACTTAAATTTATACTACAGATACAAAAGCTCTATGAAAACAAGTAAATTTGAAAAAAAATATTATGAGTGTGAGGTCTGACCAAGATGGCAGATTAGAAGCTGCTTTCATATGACCTGGTACAGTAGATGGGTCTGGATGATAAAGAATATACTTTAGTCCTATGAATGGAAGAGCTGAATAACTTCAGAAACAAAGTACAGAGAGTGTCAGAAAATACTGATGAATAACACTGTGCTGGATAGCTTTAGTGTCAACTTGACACACTTTGGTTGAGGGAGCCTCAATTGGGGAATTGGCTCAATTGGGGACTGGCCTGTGGCCACATCTGTGGAGTATTGTCTTGATTGTCAAACAATGTTGGAGGGCCCAGCCCACTATGGGTGGTGCCACCCTGGGCAGGTTGTTGGGTATGGTATAAGAGGGCAGGCTGGGGATGGGCCAGGGGAGCAAGCCAATAAAGAGCATTCCTCCATGGCCTGTGCTTCAGCTCCTGCCTTCAGGTTCCTGCCCTGAGTTCTTGCCTTGGGCTCCCTAAGTGATGAACTGTGTCCCAGGAGATGTAAGCTGAATAAACCCTTTCCTCCCCAAGTTGGTTTCGGTCAGAGTGTTTTTTCACAGCAATGGAAGACAAACTACAACAGAAATTGGTACCAAGAGTGGGGTATTGCTGTGACAGACTTGACTTTGGTGTTTTGGGGAAGGATTGTGGAGGCGTTTGGAACCTTGGGCTGGGAAGATCATTGAATGTCTAAAGATCATTTCTATGGAGATTCAAGCAGATTTACTGAAGGAGTTGTAGAAAATGGAGGCCTGGCTTGTGAATTTTCTAGCTTCAAAGGGAAGCAGAGATCATCAGGACTGTTTAATCCATGGGCTCTGGTCAGCTGGGGCTGAAAAATCAGCTGTAAGTAACAAGAGACCAGAGCTGAAGTGAAATCATTGCTTTATTGGCACAATTGATGCTGGTTATCTGGGGCTGAAAAATCAGCTGTAAGTAACAAGAGACCAGAATCATTGTGATGAAATCTTCTGGGAAGAATTTCTTCAGGGTCAGGACACAGAAGCTGTGTTACAGAAGGGGCCCGAGTCTCCATGTCAAGCCAGAAGCATGACTTGGTAAGGTTTAAGGGTCTCCTATATGATTCCAGTGTTGAAACCATGAAGGGGTCACAGAGAGCAGATGAGGCCTGGCACTATGAGAGGCCAGGAAAGGCCACTGGTCAAACTGCAGCCTTGGTTGTAGTGAAGACCCCAGGACTCCAGGGGTCAGAAAGAGAATCTGAGGTTTTGCATGTGTAGAGGTCAGAGGTAACGTCAGTTTCAGTGGCGACCCCAGCTTTTTGGAGATACCTGAACCATGGGATGACCACCAAGAGCAGCAGCAGGTGTGAAATGGAGCTGGCCTGGACCTGCGAGATGAGCTGTGTGTGCCACGGATGGCAGACTCAGAGAAGGAGAGCTGCCAAAACCCCTTTGGAGCCCAGAAGATCGTGAGTGAATCCCAGGTGTCCAGCCTTGAGCTACTTGCTGGACTTAGGTTTTGTTTGAGTGTGCCTGATTCTTCCCTTTGAAATAAGACAGTACTTGTTTTGGATTTTACAGCAGCCCACAGTTAAGAGACTTTTAACAGACTGTGAACTTTTAAGTGTTTGGATATTTTAAGGACTGTGGGGCTTTTAAGGTTGTACGGTCTTGGGTTGTGATTAATGTTAACATCATATTTTGGGGACAAGAACTGGAAAGGTGGTAGTTTAATGGTGATGTGTTTTGTGTGTCAAGTTGATAAGGGGTCAATTGTGCTGGATAGCTTTAGTGTCAACTTGACACACTTCGGTTGAGGGAGCCTCAATTGGGGAATTGGCTCCATTGGACTGGCCTGTGGCCACATCTGTGGAGTATTATCTTGATTGTCGAGCAATGTGGGAGGCCCCAGCCCACTATGGGTGGTACCACCCTGGGCACATTGCTGTGTACGGTATAAGAGGGCAGGATGGGGATCGGCTAGGGGAGCAAGCCAGTGAAGTGCATTCCTCCATGGCCTGGGCTTCAGCTCCTGCCTCCAGGTTCCTGCCCTGAGTCCCTAAGTGATGAACTATGTCCCAGGAGATGTAAGCTGAATAAACCCTTTCCTCCCCAAGATGGTGTCGGTCAGAGTGTTTTGTCACAGCAATTGAAGACAAGCTACATCAAACACAGAGAATGGAAATAAGTTCATGTGGCATTTACAAAATTCTACAGAGAATCATCCAGGATCAACTGCCTACTGACCCCTGGCCACAGAGTGCTGATCATACCAGGCTGGGGACAAAAATTGTTACCTGGTACCAATAATTGTTGCCTGGAACCTGAAAGGCACCATCCATTTCTGAACAAGTGTTCAGTAACAGTTCTGAGCTAGAAAGATATGTACCAGGTTGTGGATTTGTGATGATGTTCTCAATATTCTGTGGGGAGAGAGACAGCTAGAGCAGGGGTGACTGAAGAAATTGTAGCAGATATTCACTGTGGGAGCTTGACTCTAAGATCACCCATGAGTGGTCCAGAATGAGCTGAGGAATATAGACATCATCACCCCTCACATACACACCACAAAATCATTTGATAACATAGGAAAATGGGAAGTGGGCTAAAACTGTCAGAGTATCCTGGATACAAACAAGTATCCTTAGCTAAGAACTGTGAAGTCTCCATTATAATAACATCTGAGATCTGACAAGAAAGACAATAACTCAAAAGAAAAGAAAAAAGAAAACAAAATACAAGAATAGCTATGGCCTGCACACCCAATCAGAACCTTGATAACAGAAAGAACTATGTGGGAAATAAAATTCCTGTCATGTTAGAGACAAAGTTGTAGCTGGCAGGTAAACTATTTCCAAGTGGGGGATTCCTTCCAACAAAGAAGACTTTCCCAGAATCTTCCATCAGGAATGAGACAGCAAACTAAGCCTTTTTTATAATGTTATTGATATTTCGTGTATTTCAGACATCATTTTTCAGTTCAATTTAGATGTATTCCCCTTTCTCTTCCCCCCACCCCACCCCAGATCATGCACTCTTCCATATATGTCCTGCATCTTTATCTCAGTCTCTCCAAAGTTTTTCTCTGCAAAGGTTTATTGTCCTAGGCTGAATTAAACCACAGCAGTCCATTCCTTGACCCAGTCCTACAGTTTGGAGGGAGCTGTTGTGGCTCCCTCCAAACTGTAGCACTCCAAAGTATGACCATGTACATGTCATATATGTACCAGGATTATGTCCTCCAGGAATAAACTATATGTTAATTCTGATATATGTCCAGGAGTTCATTTTTTACTTTTAATTTTATATTACTCTAAAATATGTATATATATATATATATATACCTCCTGCCCATATACACTAACTACCATGTCTGAAAGTAAGTGGAAAGCTAATTCTGGGGCTCATTATGAGATTCACATTATAATATCACAGTTACTTTCAGACAGAAAGAAATATAACAATAACGTGGTTCACCTTGCCTTTCAATTGGGGGATTTGGTACTAGCAAACACAAATGAAGGAAAGCATTCCCCATGTGATTTGGGGGGACTGTGCTACTTCACTTAAGCTTTTTGATTACTGACACTCACAGTCTTCCATACCTGAAGAACTCATTCAAAATGGCAACCAAGGTGAGGGAGAAGCTACATTCCAATCATGAGGAAATACTAGCTGATTTTCTATTTCATCTTATTTGTTATTGTTCTTTAGTTTAGTTTTCTTATATTTGATGTGTTTGTAGTTAAATCATTTTTATCATTATTAAACTTTTTCCATAAGTCATATATCATTTATCAATCGAATCCAGAATCGCACCCCCTTCCACGTCTCCCACCCCACCCAAGTCCATGCACTCTACCCTACATGTCCTGCATCCCTCTCTGAGTCCCTACAGAGTTGTTTTTCTCTTTCAGTTCTTTTGTTGTTGTTCTTTCCAACTTGTAGTGCTACAGTATATATATAATTTGAATTGGAAGACATTTTTCCCCTAATAGATGTCATGTTTTCCTTAAGGAGGTGATCGAAGGTACCTCCTTGGCAATCCAAAACAACCATCAATCCTGAACTTTTGCTCCACATTGGGGTCTTTCCCTCCCATGGTCCCCCAGATGAAGTCCAGTAAGCATGTGTCCTATCTTGATACCCTTGTACTGGCCTCCTTGATACAGCCCAGGTAGTCCAACAATGGCAATCTATATTATGATGAGGCTGAAATCCCTTTATCTATTCAGTCCACAAGCTGGGTATGTCAGTAGTCTCCATCTGTCACCAAAGGTTTGGAGGATTCTTGGAGAAACATGAATCTTCAGTCCATATTGGAAGGTTTAAAAGCTATGTCTCATGCCTTTGGGGAATGCCAAAAGTGGTGGTAGCTTCAGGGTAGATGAACTTGACAGTAAGAATTGAAGACAGGACAAACGATAGTACTCTCTCTTTTTTTTTTTCTTTTTGTCTTTTTACTAAGATCTAAAGTTTTATGTCTGCAGTACAGTTTCTCTGGTCTTACTGATTATTTCTGGTTGTACTTACCTTTTGGATGCTTAAGGCCACACAGTTAGCCCAGATTAACCAAGGTTTTTGTTTTCTCAAGGTCAGTTGAGGATCTGGTCCTCAGGGGTCTCTCGGGGTTTTTGGGGGGAGGAGGGTGGGGGCACCTTGCTCCCTTCAGCTTTTCATTTACCAGTTCCATCCATTCGAGGACAAAATCAAGTCTTGCTAGACCAAGATTCCTCTTCTGAAGCATGAGCAGAGTTTCCTCTTTATAGATGAAACACTGGCTGAAGTCCCATTAGTGGCTCTCCAAGAACTCCCTGAACAGGAAGACTGGTGATCCACATTTGTAGGACGTTTCAAGAGATACCCCAATGCATAATCCCCTAAGACTTGTTTGACACAGGGCATGGTGGCAGGAAGATCTCTGTGAGTTCAAGGCCAGCCTTGTCTACAGTGAGTTCCAGGACAGCTGGGGCTACAGGGAAACCCTGTCTGCAAAACACCCAAAAAAAATCAATTTAAAAAATTTAAACCCCTGAAGAAGGACATTGAAAATGACATCAAAAGATGGAAAAACCTCCCATACTCATGGATTGGGAAAATTAATATAGTAAAAATGTCCATTTTACCCAAATTGATATACAGATTCAACAAAACCCCAGTCAAAATCCCTATGAGCATCTTCATAGACTTGGAAAAATATCCTTAAATTCATATGGAAAAACAAAAGACCGGAATAGCTAAAGCAACCCTGGGTGGAAAATGCAATACAGGAGAGATTGCCCTACCAGACTTCAAACTATATTACAGGGCCATAGTCATAAAGACAGCCTGGTACTGTCACAAAAACAGACCTGTTGACCAATAGAACAAAATTGAAGATCCAAACGAGCTCATACAATTTCGGCCACCTCATATTTGAAAAGGGGGTAAAAAACCTCAGTGGAGGAAGGAGAGTATCTTCAGCAAATGGTGCTGGCAAAATTGGGTCATCATCTATAGAAGAACAAAATTAAAACCCTACCCTTCACCCTGTAGAAAATCAACTCCAAGTGGATCAAAGATCTCAACATGAAGCCTGAAACCCTAAAGGTGATAGAAGAAAAAGTTGGCAACAACCTACAAGACATAGGACTAGGAAAAGACTTTCTAAATCAGACAGAAGCTGCACAAGAAGTAAAGTCAACAGTCGACAAATGGGACCTCATCAAACTGAAAAGCTTCTGTACAGCAAAGGACACAATCAAGGAGGTGAAAAGAAAACCCACAGAGAGGGAGGAAATCTTTACCAGTGATACATCTGACAGAGCATTAACATAAAGAATATATAAACTACTCAAAAAACAAAGAAGTAAGACTACAAATGACCTCTCAAAAGATGGAGTAAAGAGCTGATCAGAGTCTTCATCAGTGAGGAATTAAAGATGGCTGAGAAACATCTTAAGAAGTGTTCAACATCATTAATAATTAAGGAAATGCAAATTAAAACCATTCTCAGATACCATCTAACTCCAATACTACTAACTAAGATCAAGAAAACAAAACACAACAGATACTGGAGAGGTTGTGGGGAAAGGAGAACACTCATCCACTGCTGGTGGGAATGTAGACTTCTACAACCAGTATGGAAAGCAGTGTGGAGAAACCTTCAAAGACTGAGAATGAGCCTACCACCTGATCCAGTCATACCATTCCTGGGTATATACCCCAAAGACTCATCCTACCACAAAGATACATGCACATCCATGATTATTGCAGCTCTCTTCACAATAGCCAAGAGCTGGAACCAACCCAAATGCCCCTCAACAGATGAGTGGATGACAAAAATGTGATACATCTACACAATGGATTACTATTCAGAGGTAAAGAAAGATGGCATTATGAACTTTGCAGGTAAATGGATGGAGCTTGAAGCCATTATGGTGAGTGAAGTAACACAGTCCCAGAAAGACAAACGGAAAATGGTTTCTCTCATTTGTGGATGCCAACACCAAATCCCCCAGAAGAAAGGCAAGCTGAATGACATTATTGTTATATTTCTGTTTATCTGAAAGCAAATATGTTGCCATAACGTGACTCTATCAATGGGCTCTAGAATCCACCCACCAATAATTTTCAGACTCTGTAATTACTGTATATAGGTGAAGAATATGTATCCATATTTTAGAGTAATATAAAATTACTGGAGGAAAACGTGAATTCCTAAGCATAAAAAAAAAGACCGAGAGAAAGATGCAGGACAGTTATGGCAGAATGCATGATCTGGGATGGGGTGAGGTGTGGGGAAGGGAAAGGCGAATATGCCTGAACATAATTGAAAAATGATGTAAGAAATACACAAAATATCAATAAAAAAGAAATAAAAAATTTAAAAAATATATTAAAATTAAAGACTAATGTAAATTAAAAAAAAAAAGACTTGGTTGACCTCCGATGGCAAGGAACAAAGTTATCCCTTAGGTTCCTCAGCCAAATTGGGATGGATGTTAAGTATGGTCACTAAGCACCTAGAAAGGCTAGGTTGCACCAGCCTGTTACATTGCACTTATATTAAAACTGTAGCATTTGGAAACAAACTGTATATTATTTCCATATCATATTTCTTGATTCACATCTTTCCATTTTAATCCCATATTACTCTAAAAGATGCATACATACCCTCTATCATATACCAAAACCCCAAAGTCAGAAAATAAATGTTAAGTCAGCTCTAGAACCTGTTTAGGGATTCACAATGCAAGAGCACAGTTGTCTTTAAATCATGAGGAGTATAACATTAACATTGCTCAGTTTGTCCTTCAAATAGCTACTTGGTACTAGCATCCACAAAAGAGGGATACAATTCATCTTCTCTTTTTCTGTGATTATGTTACTTCACTTAGCATAAAATCTTCTAGCTCCATCCATTTACCTGCAAATTTCATGATGTCATCATTCTTTACCACTGCATAGAATTCCATTGTGTAGATGTACCATATTTTCTCTACCCACTAGTTGGTTGAGGGCCCTTCAGTTGGTTTCAGCTCTTTGCTATTGTGAAGAGAGCTGCTGTAAACATGGCTGTACATGTAACTCTGTGGTAGGAAGAATCTGATGGCTATATTCCCAGAAGTGGTATGGCTGGGTCAGGTGGTAGGGTCATTTTGAGTCTTTTAAGGGTTCTACATAAAGATTTCCATAGTTGTAAAATTTTGCATTCCAACCAGCAGTGGATGAGTGTTCCCCTTTCCCTATACCCTCTCTAGCCTTTGGTATCATTTGTTTTCTTGATCCTTGCCAGCCTTATCCGGGTGAGATGATATCTTAAAGTGGTTTTAATTTGCATTTACTTAAATATTAGTGATGTTGAACACTTTTTAAGATGTTTCTCAGCCATCTCTACTTCCTCACTTGTGAAGTCTCTGCTCAGCTCTTTACTCCATCTTTTGAGTGAGTCATTTGTTTTCTTCTTTGTTTTTAGAGTAGTTTATATATTCTGTAAGTTAATGTTCTATCAGATGTATCAGCAGTGAAGGTTTCCTCCCACTCTGTGAGTTTTCTCTTCACTTCCCTTATTGTTTTTTTTTTCTGTGCAGAAACTTTTGAGTTTAATAAGGTCCCACTTGTCAGTTGTCAACCTTATTTACTGTGCTGTCTGATTTATAAAGTCTTTTCCTATGCCTATGTCTTGTCAATTACTGCCAACTTTTTCTTCTATCACCTGCAGAGTTTTGGGTTTCCTACTGAGTTATTTGATCCATTTGGAGTTTATTTTTGTACATCGTGAGAATTAGGGGTTTAATTTTATTCTTCTACAAGTGGTGATCCAGTTTTGCCAACACCATTTGCTGAAGATTCTGTCTTTCTTCCATTGAGTCTTTTTGGCCCCCTTGTCAAATATGAGGTGGCTGAAATTATACGTGTTTAAGTTCGGATCTTCAGTTTTGTTCCATTCATCTACAGGTCTGTTTTTGTGCCAGTATGGGGCTGTTTTTATGACTATAGCCCTGTAGTATAGGTTGATGTCTGGTATAGAAATTCCCCCTGTATTGCTCTTTTCACTCAAGGTTGCTGTGGCTATTCAGGGTCTTTTGTAGTTCCATATAGCTCGAATTTAAGAATTTTTTTTCCAAGCCTGTGAAGAATGTCCTTGGTTATGGGGCCCACCTGGCCAGCCAGGTCAAGATGGCGCTGATGGGAGGTAGAGGAGGAGGGACCCGGGTTGTTTGCCAAAACCTCTAGTTGGGGAAAGATAAGGACAAGTGGCATGAGTTACAATTGTCAGCAGTGTACGCCAATCCACCTGAGAGGGTCAGAGGAGCTGCAAGAACATTGGTCACTTGCTTTCGCGCCTAAATGCCTTTTGTGGCCGTTTTGTATATAAGTCACCCATTGCCCTGCTTGCAATAAAGTGAGAACCTGCTTAAGTGGACTCCCCTCTGCATCGGAGTGTTTCCGGGAGCTGAGGAGGCTGGAGAATGGGTGAATGGCGCACTTACCTTTCCTCAGCCCAGTTGGTTCCAGGACAGGACCCGACTAAGACCCGACACCTGGTGCCCAACATGGGGTTCGAAGAGGGGGACCCCGATGTAACCTGTGCCTGCCAGCTGAGGCCAAGCGGTCTTCCAGGGTGAGACCCTAAGTATGCATAAGGTAACTTCAGCTAAGAAGGATCCTGCCTTGAGAGCTTTACGCCTCATGTTACACTCTAGAGGACTTGATTTAACTGAGACCAATGCCCTGAACACTTGGGAGACAATCGTCTCCCTCATCCCTTGGATTACAGGGGACAACCTGTTCTCCTGGCAAACTTGGGCTAGGGTGGAGAAACTGGCAAGGGAAAGGGAGAGGCATTTTGGCATTCATCCGCCCCTCGGCTTTTACCCTACCATTAAGGCCCTAAAGACCTCCTTCCACCCAAGTGCACTCCCTTCCTTGGGGGAGGGAGCCTTGGGGAGTGCTTTGGGAGTGATAGAGAAGGACACCAAAGAGAAATGGGTGGCCTTTACAAAAGAGCAAGCCAAGAGGATGGCGACGCGGGCGGGAGAGGAAAAGACGAAACCAACACCCCAGTCCACCAGCCCTGCCCCAACTAAACCTCCCCATTATGCCCATGGGGAGGGCCCAGGAGATACGTCCTCCCCCTACGCCACCCTCCGAGTAGATCTCAGGGACATGGACTCCTATACACAACTGGGGAGGAGAAGGGGGATGGGAGAGGCCACATATGTAGAAGCCTGTCTTCCTAAAGAGGAACTACAGGCATTCCCTGTGAATTTGGCCCCAGGGGAAAATCGCCCTTTGGACTGGTATCCCTGGGAGGTCAAAGACCTTAAGGAGCTCCAAAAGGCGGTGGCTGAGGATGGCCCCAATTCCCCGTGGGCCACAACTCTGTTGCAGGATATTGCCTACCACCCTTGTGTTCCTAAGGACTGGATCGACGTGGCTAAAGCCATACTTCCCAGGCACATGTTTATCAAATGGAGAGCCTTTTTCAAAGAGGAATTCAGGGTTAGGGCAGAGGAGAATAGAAGAGCCAATCCTGCCATCCCCATCGCATTTGGGATGATCTCAGGGACAGAGGGATGGGTACCACACAGGGATCCAAAAGCCACAATCCCAGGCCCCTACCATGATCAGGTGAGGCAGTGCAGACTGGATGCCTGGGGAAAGTTAAATGAGGGTCCTACAGAATCCCACATTTCTGGGGTGAGGCAGAAGCCTGGGGAACCTCTGCCAGACTTCATCGACAGAGTTCAGCAGAGCATTCACCGGAAACTCCCTGCAGGAGAACTTAGAGACAAATTCATAAGATTACTGGTATGGGAGGGGATGAACAATGACCATCGCATGGCTTGCACAGGCCTGAAGGACCATCCATGAGTAGTTGGGTGATTGTATCACAGGATGTAGGCACCAAGCACCACCAGTCTAATTCTTTAGCCCTTGCCCTACAGGCACAAACAATGACAATGACTGAGGCCATTATGCAAGCCTTGACAATGCAGGGGCAGAAAGTCCAGGAAAAAGGCAGAGCAGGGGCCTGCTTCAGGTGTGGGCAAGAAGGGCACTTTAAACAGGACTGGCCTCACGGGGGGGGGGCCCAGAATGGTGCCAACAATGGGGACCAAGCCTCCTCCCACCCCATGTCCCCAATGCAGAAAAGGCTTCCATTAGAAAAAGGACTACAGTTCGAAATTCGACCTGGAAGGCAAGCCTTTAAACTAGTCCTGGGGTGGCCTCTAGCCCCATCATCCCGAGGAGGAGCATGGCTGGAGAAACGAGGTGCCGGGCATGGAGATGTGAGGACTCAGGCTCACTGAATGTTCCCCCTAACCGAGGGCCTGTGTCCCCAGATGTCAGTCATCATTGGAGGCATCAAGTTCCAATGCCTAATAGACTTGGGGGCAGACAGAACAGTTTTCAGAAAGGAGGAAGTGCCCACCACTTTGTCCCTAATGCCTGGGCCCATGGTTCTAGGGGTGGGAGGGAAATCTAGGACTGAGGAGACTTCTACCCTCATGAGATGGGTGGGCCCAGATGGAGATCAGGGCAAGATTAGACCACTAGTGGCCCGGGGTCTCACATCCAACCTGCTAGGCCAGGACTTACTGGGTCAGATGGATGTGGTACTGACCACTGACCATAAGATCTTTTTTGAGGATCCCCTGAATGACACCCCTATTCAGAAAAAGGAAAACAAGTTAAAATCTACCCCCAGTCATAGAGGCCACTGATCCCCAGGTTCTCCCTATTAGATGGAAGCCGGGTAAACCTGTTTGGGTGGAGCAGTGGCCTTTAATACAACCAAAATTTAGCCTTACACCAGCTAGTGGAGGAACAACTGAAGCTCAGACATATCTGCCCAACCATGAGCCTATGGAACACCCCCATCTTCGTTATCCATAAAGCCTTGGGGTCATGGCACATGCTCCTGGACTTGAGAAAGATAAATGATCTGATCGAATGGAACTGGTAGGAACCCCCAGGCATGCCCTGGATTCCTGCAGTTCCTACAGATTTCATGAATGTGGTCATTGACCTTAAGGACTGTTTTTTCTCCATCCCCCTGCACCCAGAGGATTGTGGTAAGTTTGCTTTCTCAGTGCCTTCACTCAACTATTCATGGTCAGATCACCGATATGAGTGGGTGGTATTACCCCAGCGTATGGCCAACAGCCCTGCATTTTGCCAACAGTACCTTGCCATCCTCTTGGCTCCCATGCTGTCGTGGAAGGATTCCCTTCTGTACCTCTATATGGATGATCTTATCATTGGCCACTGGGACCCCCATGAGTTGCGGGGACTCCTTGAAACAATATCACAAACTTTAACACAGGGAGGGTTCATGGTGGCACCTAAAAAGATCCAACAAATCCCCCCTTTTAAGATACTGTGAACCCATCTTTCCCTTACAAGGGTTAGTCCTGTGAAGCCTGATATAAGAATGCCAGAGCGTCTTACTCTGACACAGCTCCAGAGTCTGCTCAGAGAGATTAATTGGCTTAGGCCTTGGGTAGCTATCCCTACAGAAAAACTAGCATTGCTGTTTGACTTGCTGAGAGATAAGAATCCCCAGGAGGAGATCCCTATCACAAAGGAGCATCGGGAGATTTTCAGGGCTTTTCAAGGGGCTTTGCATGGCTGCTCATTGGCTACATATTCTAAAGAACATCCTCTGTCTCTATGGGTGCTGCAGGATCTGACTTAACTACAGCAGTAATTACTCAAGAGGGGGGACCCTTGGAATGGATACACACATCCACAGCAGGTACACCTCGGGTATACGCTCAGACAGACCAATTGGCGGACACTATAATATGGGGGAGGATGCAGACACAGAGGCATTGCAGGACAGACCCCCATCACATTATCCTCCCATCTAGGACATCAGACATTGAATGGCTGGCCCGTAACCACTTTCACCTGGCTATCTCCTTAGAAGGGTTCATGGGGAAAGTAGATTGCCACTTTGGGCCCTCTAAGTGGGCCACCTTCTTACAGAAATTTCCCCTAGTGCTCACAATGCCCCCCCCCCCGCTTTCTGAGACACCCGTACCGCACACACTGTGCATCTTCACTGATGGAGGGAGAGCCAGCTCGGTCTACGTAGCCTTTAGAGGAAACAGTCTCACCCCAACCAGTCAAAGATTCTAACCAAGCCAAGGATCTGCTCAATATAAGGAATTGCTGGCAGTTGTGATGGTGCTGCAGGACATCCATGAACCCTGTAACCTCTTCTCCAACAGCCTGTACATTACTAACCTCTTACCCCACTTGCCACAAACCCACATTAGACTTGACAGCAACCCAATCTCCTCCCTCATGGTAGAGCTTAAAGCCCTCTTGGAAGGAAGGAGTGCCCCAATATATCTCCAGCACCTTAGAGGACACTTGGGCCTCCCTGGCTTCTTATCTATTGGAAACTCCCTAGCAGACCAGCTGGCCTCAGGGCCTACCATCTTAACAGCTCAGGAAGCTGCAAACTTTCATGAGCTAACCCATGTAAACTGGAGAGGGCTACACCAAAGGTTCCCCCAGGTGCCTGTGAAGGAATTGAAAAAAATTGTCCAAACATGTACATCTTGCCAACCCTTTCTCAGAGTACCCCTGCTTCAACCTCAAGGAGTTAATCCTTGGGGCCTAAGACCTAACACCCTCTAGCAAACAGATGTCACCCACTTCGCCGCCTTTGTCAAACTTAAATATGTTTTCGTGTCCATCGATACTTACTTCAGAGCCTGCTGGGCCATGGCCCATTCTGGAGAAAGGGCAAAACATGTCCAATCCCACTTTCTCCAATGTTTTGCAACATTAGGACTACCCCACCAAGTGAAGATGGACAACGGACCTTGTTTTGCCTCTAAGGCCCTTGCAGGCTTCTTCGAGAGATGGGGTATTAAACATACTACAGGAATCCCCTACAACCCCCAGGGACAAGCCATTGTTGAAAGAAATCACCAATACATTAGGGAAAAATTACAAAAACAAAAAGGGGGAGTAAGCCCCCACCTGCAATTGGAAGTGGCTCTGTTTACTATAAATATTTTAAATTTTTCTAAAGATATGACGGAATCCAGGTTCCAAAAACACTGGGGACACACAAGCCTCAACCCCCAGGTGAAGGTTAAATGAAAAGATCCTTTAACACACCAATGGAAAGGCCCAGACCCAATAATTATGATTGGAAGGGGCTATGGGTGTGTGTATCCTATAGGGTAGGAGGCACCTATCTGGGTGCCAGCAAGGAACCTAAAGTTTTTGCCCATTCCCTAAGAACAGGAAGATGACCAAAAACAAACTAACCAACAAGGAAAGAAAGAGGATATGGTGGTCTCAACTCACCTTCAGAAACAAGAGAAAACACAAAGTGATAAAAAGGACTAACCAGGCCCAAGGGCAACAGACCATTGAGAAACTCTTATGTGCTTTAACGCTTACAGGTGGCCTGATTCCTGAGTCTGCTGGTGGCTGCATGGGTGGTGGCAGGAGTGACAGGAGTGCTGCACTGAAACCCCCATCAACTGCAGAAAGTGACATGGCTGGTGACCAATCCCATCAATGGAGGGATCCTCAACATCGCCAGGAATGATACCCTCCCCCTCACATGGTGGCCACCACTCTTCTTTGATCTTGCCTGAGGAAGCTAGGATGTCGCTGATTGGACCCTGGCTCACCTGGGGAGGCCAAAATGTAATGGACAAAAGGGATGCACCCTGCCAGTGGTGGGAGACCCTAGATCCCCGGGATGTTCTCATGTCCTCGAATGAGCTGCACTTAGGGACACTGACATTTACGTATGCCCGGGGAGTAACCAGACTGCAAAAAAGATATCTGACTGTGGTGGGCCGGGAGACTTCTACTGTAAGAAATGGGTGTGTGAGACTACAGGATCAGGCTATTGGGTAAGGCACAAAGGAGCTATTCAGGTCACTGGGGTAAAGACACAAAGAAAGGCCAGCAACCCCCTCTATGGGGCATGCACCAATTACCACTGCAACCTAATTCAGGTAACATTCACTGAAGAGGGCAGGAAGGGAATTGAGGACAGGCAGAGAGAGTATGGGTCCACCTGGTACCAACAATTGTTCGATCGGTCCCCCTGGTTGACTACTCTTATTTCCACGCTGATGGGCCTCCTTCTTATAATTTCATTCCTGTGCATATTTGGGTTCTGCCTCTTTAACAGGCTAACCAGGCTGATCAGAGAAAAGGCCCAGGAGGTAAAACTCATGGCCCTTAGTTTGCTCTATGACCAGCTGGAACCCGAAGACTTCCACACACTATAAGGTGAACCTTACATAAGGTGCCCCAATGGTGAACCTCCGAGGAAGTGCCACACCCATACCTTGGAAAGAGGTGGGTTATAAAAGAAAAAAGGGGGAGTCTGATGGGGCCCACCCGGCCAGCCAGGTCAAGATGGCAATGAGGGGAGGTAAAGGAGGAGGGACCTGGCTGTTTGCCAAACCTGTGGTTGGGGAAAGATAAGGACAAGCGGCATGAGCTACAATTGTCAGCCGTGTATGCCAATCTGCCTGAGAGGGTCAGAGGGGCTGCAAGATTATTGGTCATTTGCTTTCGCACCTAAATGCCTTTCGTGGCTGTTTTGTATATAAGTCACTGCCCTGCTTGCAATAAAGTGAGAATCTGCTTGACTGGACTCCCCTCTGTGTCTGAGTGTCTCCGGGAACTGAGGAGGCTGGGGAACGGGCAAGTGGTGCACTTACCTTTCCTCAGCCCAGTCGGTTCCGGGACAGGACCCGACTAAGACCCAACACTTGGGATTTTAATTGGAATTGCATTGAATCAGTATATTAATTTAGTTACAATGCACATTTTTACTATATTAATTTTTCCAGTCCATGAGCATGGGAGGTCTTTCCATCTTCTGAGGTCTTCTTCAATCTCCATCAGGAGTTTATACTTTTTGTTATGTCATTCTTTTGTGGTTTTGCTTAGGTTTGTTCCTAGGTATTTTATTGTTTTTGAGGCTATTGTGATTGGGAACGTCTCCTTGTATTCCTTCTTCAGTTGCTTGTTGATGGTGTACAGAAAGGCTACTGATGTTTCTAGGTTAATTTTGTATCCCACCACTTTACTGAAACTCTTAATCATTTCTAGGACTTTTCTGATGGATTTTTTAAACGTTTCTTAGGTAAAGTATCATATTGTCCACAAAGAGGGATAGTTTCACTTCCTCTTTTCCAAATAGTATTCCTTTAATTTCTTTTTCTTGCCTTATTGCCCTAGCCAGTGTTTCAAGCACTATATTGAAGAGGAGTGGTGACAAGGGGCAGCCTCATCTTGTCGGGTTCCTAGCTTTATGGGGAATCCTTCTAACTTTTCTACATTTAGGATGATACTAACTGTGGGATTTATATATGGCTTTGGTTATGTTGAGGAATGATCATTCTAGTCCAATTTCCTCTAGTACTTTAATCATGAAGGGATGCTGGATTTTGTCAAAGGCTTTTTCTGCATCTATTGAGATGATAGTGTGGTCTTTGTCCTTCAGTCCATTTATGTGTTTTATGATATTTACTGATTTTTGTATGTTGAAACATCCTTGCATTTCTGGTATGAATCCAACTTGATCATGGTGAATGATCTTTTTGATGTTGGTCTGTATACGGTTTGCAAGTATTTTGTTGAGAATTTTTGCATCTGATTTCATTAATGAGATGTGTCTGTAGTTCTTTTTTTGGTTGTATCCTTGCCTGGTTTTAGTATTAGAGGGATGCTGGCTTCATAGAAGGAATTTGGAAGATTTCTCTCTGCTTGTATCCTTCTGAACAATTTGAGAAATAATGGTTGTAACTCCTCTTTAAATGTTTTATAGAATTCTGCTGTGAAACCATCTGGACCTGGGCTTTTTTGAATTGAGAGGTTTCTTATTACATTTTCAATTTCTTCATATATTATGGGTCTGTTTTAGCTGTCAATCTCTTCTGGGTTTAGCTTTGGCGATTCCCAGGATTGCAGATATTCATCCATTTCTCTTAGGTTCTCAAAATTAGTAGAGTTTTTGAAGTATTCCTGTATGATTGTCTGGATATTTTCACTCTCTGTTGTGATATTTCCCCTTTCTTCATAAATTCTATTGGAGTTTTTCTTTTTATTTATTTATTTTTTGGTGCTTTTGAGACAGGGTCTCCCTGTAGCCCCAGCTGTCCTGGAACTAGTTTTGTAGACCAGGCTGGCCTTGACCTCACAGAAATCCACCTGCATCTGCTTCCCAAGTGATAGGATTAAAGGCGTGTGCCACCACGCCCAGCTTGCTCTTTCTTTCTTTTGGTTAACTGGGCTAGGGGTCTGTCTATCTTGTTTATTTTCTCAAAGAACCAACTTTTGGGTTCATTAATTTTTTGTATTGTTTACTTTGTTTCTATTTCATTAATTTCTGCTCTCATTTTTGTTATTTATTCCTGTCTGTTGCATTTGGGGGTTATGTGTTGTTGTTTTTCAAGTGTTTTTAGCTGCAGTGTTAGCTCATTTATCTGTGCTCTTTCTGGTTTTTTTGTTTGTTTGTTTGTTTGTTTTTTAATGTAGGCACTCAGGGCTGTAATCATCCCTCTTGGGACTGCTTTTAAAGTGTTCCATAGGTTTTGTTGTGTTGTATTGTCATTGTCGTTTAGTTCTAGGAATGCTTTTATTTCTTTCTTTATTTCCTCCTTGACCCATTCATTATTCAGGAGTGTGTTGTTTAGTCTCCATGTGTTCATGTAGGTAGCAGGGCTTATCCTGGTGTTGATATTGAGCTTTATTGCACTATGATCTGACAGAATGCATGAAATTATTTCAATTTTTTGTATTTGTTGAGTTTTTTTTTTTTCTGTGTCCAAGTATGTGGTCAATTTTGGAGAATGTTCTGTGGGGTTCTGAGTAGAAAGTATATTCTTTGGTGCTTGGATGGAATATTTGGAAGATGTCTGTGAGGTCCATTTCCTGTATTGTTTTCAGTTCAGATGTCTTTCTGTTTATTCTTTGTCTGGTTGATCGGTCCAAAGGACTAAGTGGGGTATTGAAGTCCCCTATTATGATTGTGCTTGGGTTAATCTGTGCCTTGATGTCGTGTAGAGTTGTATTTATAAGGGTCAGTTCACCGGAATTTGATGCATATATATTCATGATTGTGAGGTCTTCATGGTTAATTTTCCCTTTGATAAGGATGTAGTTGCCCTCTTTGTCTCTTCTAATTGTTTCTACTTTGAAGACTATTTTGTCTGATATTAAAATAGCAACTCCTACTTTCTTTTTGGTACCATTGGCTTGAAATATTTTTTTCTATCCTTTCACTTTAAGTTGGTGCCTATCCTTGAGGGTGAGATGAGTTTCTTGCAGACAGCATATTGATGGATTCTGTTTCCTAATCCATTCTCCCAGTCTACGCCTTTTGATCGGGGAGTTTAGTCTATTAATATTTAAGGTTATAATTGAGATGTGTGTGTTGCTTCCTTTCACCTTATTATCCATTTACATTTTTCATCTAGGTATCTACTTCTTCATTTCTGCTTTTATTAATTTTTCTTTCAAGGTGCCCGGGGTTAGTTGCTCCTCTCCCCTGTCCTTTAAATTGCTTCAAGTATTCTCTGAAGGGTTGGTTTTCTGGACATGTAGTCTTTCATCTTCTTTATTTCATGCAAGATTTTTCTCTTTCCTTCAATTAGAATTGACATATTTGCCGGGTATATTAACCTGGGTTGGCATTTATAGTCATTTAGCACTGGGAACGCTTTGCTCAATGTTCTTCTTGCTTTCATAGTTTGCACTGAACAGTCAGCTGTAATTCTCATAGGTTTCCCCTTATATGGACGTCTACCATTTTAACTATTATATGACGGGGGGAGTTTCTTTTCTGGTCTAGTCTATTTGGTGTTCTATATGCTGCTTGTATTTGTATGGTTTTGTCTTTTTTAATTTGGAGAAATTTTCATCTATTATTCAGTTGACAATCTGATCAATACTATTCTCTTGGGATTCTTCTCCTTCCACTATCCCTATGATGCAGAGGTTTGATCTTTTCATAGTGTCCCACATTGATTGGTTGTTCCACTCTTGTGTATTTTTAAATTTTTCATAGTCTTTACTTGAGCTTTTTAGTTGTTCTGTATTATCTTCTAGGTCTGATAGTCTTTTTTCTGCTTCTTCCATTCTGCTTCTGAGGCTTTTCCCCATTCTTTCCTTTTGATTGGATGACTGTTCTATTTCCTTTTTCATTTCTTCCTGTCTTTTCTTTACTATTTCCCCTTCTTTTTGGAGCTTCTCAATCTTTTCTTCTATCTCCTTTTTCCCGCCCTTTGGTTTTCTTTTTCATTTCAGCATGGGATCTTTTCAGTGTTTCCACTTCCTTCTGAAGTTTGTCATTTTTTTTCCTCTAGCTCCTTCTGGAGTCTGTCATTTTCTCCTTTTAGTTCATTCTGGAGTTTCTCCTTGTCTCTCTTTAGGTACTTTCTGAGTTTTTCATTCTCTCCCCTTAGTTCTATGATTGCTTTGAATATATCTGTGATTGCTATTCTATGATCTGTGTCCTGGGTTACCTCTAGGGAGATCCCTAGGGGTACCAGTTCAAATACTGGTATTTGTATTCCCATTGTAGGAGTCCTCCACAGACTCCATAGAATTTGATGTGGAGTTATTATGCGTCGAGTTGCTTACTTAGCCCATGGACCCGTATCATCTGCCCGCACTTGGGCACCAAATGCCTGCAGCCTCTGCATTCAGTCCTCACCTCCCAGCTCCCAGAATTGTCTGGGTCCCAAACACTGGTCCACTCAGCCTCTTCCCACACTCGGGCACCAAATGCCCGCCACCTCTGAGTACCAATCTTTTTTTTTAATTTTTATTTTAGTTTGTATATTGCCTGAAAAGAGTTTTTAAATGAAATTTCTATTCATTAAATTTATTTTTTAACAATCTCATACAACTATTTAGTGCATAATATTTAGCATCTCTCTCAGCTCTTTTTCTCCCTACTATGTTTATCATTCTCCCTCCTTCCCACAGCTCCCCTTCCCACGTTGTTGCTGTTTCGTTTTGTTTTGTTACTTAGTGAGTATAGCCAGGACCATCAATATTGCCGCATATTTGATTGAAACCTGATGAGGTCACCATTTGTTACACAACTGGAGGCAGTGATTGTCCCTCCTCAAGAATGCATCATTTATTCAGCATGGAAGTCTAGTGCCCTATGAGCCCCTTCCTGTTTCAAGATTTGCTATTGACAGGCCCAGACTTTTTCAGGCCCAGCACAGTCAATCACATCTGCTGTGAGATCATGCTTGCAATAGCTGTGTCATGACCTGAAGACAACATTTCTGTGGCCTTCTCTTTGTCTTGTGGTTCTTACATTCTTTCCACTCCCTCTTCCACAATGTGTTGTGAAACTTAGAAAGAGTCCATCAATCTCCTGTTTTAAGTTGAACACTCTACTACCATTAATTCTAAGAATTTTGAGTAGCCATGAGTCATTGCATTCACTGCAAAGTGAGTTCTAATTAAAGATGAGAGAAGCACTTGTCTATAGGTATAAATACTGGTATTTGTATTGTATGTTGGTATATATCAATTTAGCTCAAAAACAGTAACAATTTCCTCCCTGGGGCCTATGATATCCCAAGTATTAAGTTTTTAATGAGGTTTACAATACCAGCCATGTATTCTATCCTCGGCAAAAGGACTGAAATGTAATCAGATAGCACTTGGCTACCCCCAGAACAATCATGCCTCTATTGCAACACTGGACACCTCTTGACTGGGAGGATTGCCCTGTAGCTCACAGAACTTAGAGCTGAGAAAGACTAGTAACCCTATCTCTCCCAGCAGCCTACATAGCACCTTCCACACTATAAAGGATATACAGTTGGGAAGAAATGTCTAACTCAGTTATAGATTGCTTTCTGTATACTTGCAATCAAGGTGTGTGGTGTGCTCAGCAAAAGGTCTTTATTATCTATTTGATGTGGGGAAGCAAGAAAAAAAAGCTCAAGAAATTTCTATTAAAATTAAGAACAAGTGAAGGATGTCCACTCTCAACAATCCTTTTCTTTTTTTTTTTTCATTCATAGCTATTTTTATTTATTTATTTATTTTTATTGATGTTTTGTGTATTTCTTTTTTATTTATTTATTTATTTATTTATTTTTTAATTTATTTTTATTGATGCTTTATGTATTTCATACATCATTTTCCAATT
>VZQC01000544.1:261874-329091 GCA_009823505.1 Rhizomys pruinosus
CATACTTGACAGAAGAAAATGTAGATCATGAATTGACATACCATCCAAACATCTGTGTCTATACCAAAGTAACCTACCATAACAATTAGTACTGTTTAAATACCCATATATCTAATTGTGTGTGCTTCATTAGTAGGATCGAAAGGCTATATATTATACTGTTTAAATACCTAAATATCTAATTGCATGTGCTTCATTAGTAGGATCGAAAGGTTAAGCCTGGACAAGCTGGCAGCCCATGAAAGAAAACAGCCAGAACTGACTAGAGACCAAGACATCAGCTCCAGAGAAAGTAGAGTGTTTTGCTTCTCATCCACCTGTGCCCCTTTTCTAAGCCTAGGGAACAATCTGTGGAAGAGGGGGCATGGTAGAATGTAAGGGCTTCGATTGGGGTTAATGGTGAAACTACAACAATATAGACTGGACACTCATTTGATCAACAATCCTTTTCAACATAATGCATGAAGTCTTAGCTACAGCAATATGACAATAAGAAGAAACAAATAGGTATACAAATAGGAAAAAAGTTCAAAGAATTAATAACTACAGATGATGTGATTCTATACATAAGAAACCATAAATTCCACAAAAGAAAATTCCTTCACGTGATAAAACTAATGCAGAAAAATAAGATTTCCTGTATACCAATAACAAACATATGAGAAAGAACCACAATCCCATGCCACTAGAGGACGTTATTTGAAGTGAAGTAACACAAAGGCAGAAAACCAAGTGACTTTCATTCTCCCTCATTTGTAGATTGTAGCACCAATCCCTTTAAGTGAGCATATATCATGATTTAACACTAGGGGAAATTGGAAAAGATACATGGAGGTAAAGGAAAAGAAAGAACCAGAAGGAGGGGGACCTTAAGGAATGGATGGTACTGGGGTGAAGTCAGGGGGGTGGGGTTGTTGCGATAAGAGGGAAGGAGGGGAGACATACACATGAGGGTGAGAAGTGGGGGAGATTGCAAGGATAGGGCTGATGGGGGTGCTAGTACTGGAGAAGGAGGAGGGAGGTTGGAAGGGAAGAAGAGAGAATAGAGAGGATTGCACATTGGGTGGCTAGGGAACCCAGAGTGTAATTTGAAGGTCCCTAAGGAGAAATTCACATACAGCATTTGAACTTTATTTCACAGGTGGTACTACCTGGGGCTGTGTGGCAGGGAAAACAGTGCCAGACAGAGCATACCTCCCTTGAATGGGTGGTGAAAGCAATCCAAGAGACTATCAAAATCATGTAGGCTATCACCAAAGCTCTTGACTATCTGCCAGAAATACAAAATAAGACCCTACTGCTCTGATCAGGACATGCTTCATATCATGGACAGAACCGAGAGTAAATGATTAGGACCTGACCTGAAAGCCTTCTTCCTGAAATTTAGCTCTCCTAATGCTAGATAATATGCACACTGCTAAGGGAGAAAATCAGTCAGTGGTACCAAACCAACCCTAAAGCTTAATAACCATAACAAACTGTACAGAAAACTACCTCTATTACTGCAGTAGTGGCATTGATATTTAGGGGATAATCAACAGATATTATATTGGACTTGGAATCTTCTCAATGTGAATGAACTCATGAGAACCACTGTAAACTCAGACAGGTGGACAAAGCTGGAGAGAACGTAGAGCATAGAGAAAAGCCTACCAAGGTCATGTCTCTAGACAAATGAAATTTCTTACCAAACACTATGACATAAATAAGCTGAAAGAATTCATGTCCAGAAAACCAAACCTTCAAAGAATACTTGAAGCAATACAAAAAGTGGAAGAAAGGAACTATACCCAAGTGCAATGGAGTAATAATGAAGGTAGAAATGTGGAAATACAAATGTAAACCAAGAATGCAAACAGAAGCTAAAATAACGGGAAGCAATATATATCTCTCAATAATAACTTTGAATATTAATGGACTGAACTCCCCAATGAAAAGACACAGACTAGTAAAATGGATTAAGAAACAAAAATCCATCTTTTTGTTGTCTGGAAGAAACCCATCTCAGCTTTAAGGACAGACACTATCTTAAATTTAAAGGGTGGAAAAATGTTCTAAGCAAATGGTACTAAGAAGCAAGCAGGAGTTGCTATAATATCAGAAAAAATAGACTGCAAATTGAAACTAATCAGAAGAGATGAAGATGGTCATTTATTTCTTATAAAAGGTACAATTTACCAGGAAGATCTCACAATGATGAATATAGGCACACCAAACTCTGGTGCACCAAACTTCATAAACAAAATTGTACAAGACTTTAAGGCACAGATGAATCCCAACACACTAATAGTAGGGGACTTCCATACTACACTTGCATCCATTAGACAATTCATCCAGACAAAGAATAAATAGACATCTGAACTGAACAATATGATACACCAAATGGACCTAACAGACATATACCAAATATCCCACCCAAGCACCAAAGAATACACTTTCTATTCAGCATCCCATGGAACATTTTCCAAAATCAACCACAGACTGGACCACAGAACAAATCTCAACAAATACAAAAAAGAAATAATTCCGTGCATTTTATCAGATCACAGTGCAATAAAGCTTAATATCAACACGAGAAGAACCCCAAATAACTACATGAACTCATGAAGATTAAACAACACACTCCTGAAAAACGAATGACTGCAAGGAGAAATTAAGAAAGAAAGAAAAGTATTTCTGGAATTAAACAAAAATGATAATACACCACAATCTTTGGGACAGTTTAAAAGCAGTCCTAAGATGGAAATTTATAGCTCTAAGTGCCTACATTAGGAAAAAAAAAAACAACAGAAAGAGCACAAATAAACAACCTAACATCGCAACTCAAAATTCTTGAGAGACAAAAACAAAAGAATCCCAAACCCAACAGATAAGAGGAAAGAACTAAAATCAGAGCAAAGATTAATGAAATAGGAACAAAGAAAGCAATACAAAGAATCATTGAATCCAAGCGATGGTTCTTTGACAAGATAAACATGATAGATAGACCCTTTGCCCATTTAACTAAAGAAAGAGTAACTCCAAATCAACAAATTTAGACATGAAAGAGGAAACATCACAACAAATAACAAAAAGATTCAGAACATTATATGGGAATACTTTAAAAACCTATACTCTATTAAATATGAAGACCTAAGAGAAATGGATGAATGTCTGAAATCATGGGAATCACCAAAGCTTAACCAAGAAATGATCAACAGCATAAACAGACATATAATATACAAGGAAACTGAAACAGTTATACAAAACCTCCCAACTAAATAAAGCCCAGACCGAGATGGATTTATGGCGCACATTTAAGGAGGACCTACAACCAATATTACTCAAGTTATTTAAAAAGATAGAAACGGAGTGAAATCTCCCAAATTCCTTCTATGAAGTCAGCATCACTCTAATACCAAAACCAGGCAAAGATAAACCCAAGAAAGAAAACTTTATACCCATATCCTTAATGAATAGAGATGCAAATTTCTCAACAAAATACTTGCAAATCGCATACAGGTACATATTAAATAATAGGTTGTCCACCATAATCAAGTTGGATTTACTCTAGAGATGCAAGGATGGTTCTACATATGTAAATCAATGTTATAAATCATATAAATGGACACAAAGACAAAACCATTTAGTCATCTCAGTTGACACAGGAAAGGCCTTTGTAAAATTCAACATGTCTTTATGTTTAAAGTACTAGAGGAAACTGGGATGGAAGAAACATATCTCAACATTATTAAAGTTATATATAACAAATCCACAGCCAACATCTTTCTAAATGGAAGAAAACTTGAAATATTCCCCTTAAAGTCAGGAACCCAGCAAGGCTGCCCAACTATCTCCACTCCTTTTCAATGTAGTGCTTGAATCTCTTGTAAGAGCAGTAAGAGAAGAGAAGGAAATTAAATGAATACTAATTGGAAAGAAAAGGTCGAACTCTCTCTTTTTTCAGATGATATGATATTATACCTAAAGAATCCCCAAAATGCCACCAGAGAACATGATTAACAGTTTCAGTAAAGTGGCAGTTTCCAAAATTAATCTACAAAAACCATCGCCTTTCTACATGCCAATAAAAAACAATTGGAGGGCTGGAGAGATGACTCTTGCAGAGGACCAGGGATCAATTCCCAGCACCCACATGGCGGCTAAGAACCATCTTTAACTACCGTTCCAGAGGAATCTGACGCCCTCTTCTGACCTCCACGGCATTGCATGACATGCGTGCACCAACCTTCATGCAGACAGTATGCTCATACACATAAAAAAATAATAAATAAATAAATAACCGCAATTGGAAAAGTAGTTCATAGAAACTTTCCCATTCACAATAGCCTCAAAAAAGTAAAATATCTCAGAAGAAATATAACCAAACACGTTATAGATCGCTACAATGAAAATTTTAAATCTTTGAAGAATATTCTCAAAATCACATGGAAAAAACAAAAGATCCCAGGTAGCCAAAGCAACCCTGAGCAAAAAGGGTAATGCAGGGGGTAGGGGATTACTAAACCAGATTTCAAACTATATTACAGAGCTATAGTCATAAAAACAGCATAGTACTGGCACAAAAATAGAGCTGTAGATGTGACAGATCTAAATTTCATTAAGAAATGTATTAAATGTGCAAAAGTTCAATACAAAATTAAGAAACACCCTGAGGGTTATCTTATTCTAAAACATTAATGACAATCATTATATATATATCTATATATATATATCTATTAATATATTACATATATTACCCCTACATGAATCCATGTCCATAGCTGAAGGTGACATAATGAAAACAAAGCCAGACAACAGAAAACTTCCTTTGAGTTTTTGTCCAGGGCAATCCAAGAGACTCCCAAAATTACACAATGTATTGCCACAGCCATTGATTGCCTTCCAGAACACGAATGTAAGACCCTATTGTTAACGTCAGGCCATACTTCAGAGACTGGCTTTGGAGAAATGGGGCTGAAACTGGTCTGGAAGCCACCTCCCCTAAAGGCTAATTCTCATAGTTTTGGGGAGCACTATGGAACCTGCTAAGAAAGAATAGCAATTGAAGTCCTGCACAGAATATAACATTGGTGTAATAGTAGCACTTTTATCTTGGGGGTAATCAATGCCTAGCTAATTGGGCTTAAAGCCCACTCAATAGGAGGAAATTCGTGCATGGTACTTTAAACATAGCTAGATACACATGGCTGGAGAGTTCATAGATTTTAGAGAAAATCCCAAGTCTGTCACATCCCTATGCTAATATTTCTTCTTGCTCAGAAAAAAATAGATATTCATATATTTACAGACAATTGTCAATAAAGAAGCTTATTTTGCACCAAAGACTATTACAGAGTACCACAACGGGTCATACATAGACTTTGTCATGAATTACCCAAGTCTAAGCAGCACATCTGCAATGCAACTTCTACACTTAGGACTCATGCAACCTAGAACAAGTGTCCAAGAAGACACTAATTAATATCTTAACTCTCATTAAGGAATCTCCCTCATAAAACAGAGGGCCAGGAACTCAAAAGGTCATTAATGCCCAAACTAGGGAGATTAGGAACCTGCAGAGTGTAGAACCATGGATCTTCTCTATTAAGCTTCATTCACCCTGGGTTCAGGGACCGTTGTGAAATGGGATGTGAAAAGAATTTAATAGCCAGAGAGGTAATCCATGACCACATGGAAATAGAATCCTACTGCCTCCTGGGACTCTGCTCATATGAACCTACAGCAATGATGTCAATATGTACAAGACCCATGCAAGCACAACCAGACAAAAGCAAAGGACTGAACTGGGAAAATTGGCAGCAGAACCCAATCTTAACTGAAGAAATATTGGCAACTGATTACTGTTGTTTGAGGAAGAACTGGTCTTCTCAAAGCGAGGGATTCTGGATATGCTGACTAGAGCTCAGTGGATGAACTTGCACTGAGGAGCAGCCAGGAAGATTAATTTGGCACAATAGGCCTTCACACAAACAACACAATGTACACATTCCATTGGGGGCAGTGTTGCATCTTTTTCTCAGTCTTTTTTCACTTTTTTGATGCAGAAGTTTATTGTGTGAGTCAGTTCTTTGAACAAGTCTTTTTTTGTTGTTGTTGATTTTAATTTTCTATTGCTCCAAAATACTCATATATACACTCCACACATATACCAAAATTACAAGGTTTTGACTTACTTATAAGGATTTGATGCTAGAATCCACAAATGAGGAACACCATAGGTCATTTGTTTTTCAGAGACTGTGTTATTTCACTTAGCATAACAGCTTGTATTTCCATCTATTTGCCTGCCAATTTAATGATGTCCTCTTTCTTTATGGCTACATAGAACTCCATTTTGTAAATGTACCCCATATTCATTATCTAATCATCAGTTGTGGTACACTTTGGTTGTTTCCAACTCTTCAGTATTGTGAAAAGAGCTGCAATAAACATGGTTGTGCACGCATATCTGCTATATGATGAATCCCTTCTGTATATGTGAAGGAGTGGTATGACTGGGTCAAATTGTGGGTTCATTTTGAGTCTTTGAAGAGGTCTCTGCACTGTTTTACATAGGTGTTGCACGAGTTTCCAATACCATCAGCAGTGAATTAGTGTTCCTCTTTCCCCACAACCTCTCCAGCATTTAGTATCATTTGTTTTCTTGATCCTAACCAGTTTTACTGGGGTAAGATGGAATCTTAAAGTAGTTTTAAGTTGCATTCCCTTAATTCCTAATGATATTGAACACATTTAAGATGTTTCTTAGACATCTTTATCTCTTCTCTTGAGAAGTTTCTATTCAGATCTTTAGCCAATATTTTAATTGGTTCATTTGTTTTCTTGGTCCATTGTTTTTATGAGAAGTTTAAACCTCTGATAGGTATGTCACAGGCGAAGAGTTGCTTCCACTCTCTGGATATTGCTTCATTTCTTTGATTGTTTCTTTTGCTGTTCAGAAGCTTTTTAGTTTAATGAGGTCCCATTTGTTGATTGTTAACCTTATTTCCTGTACAACTGTCTGGTTTTGAAAATCTTTTCCTACACCTATATCTTGTAGGTTACTGGGAATGATTTCTTCTTACATTTTCATTTTCAATGGTATTTGATCCATTTAGAGTTGACTTTTGTACAAGGTGAAAGGTAGGGGTTTGGTTTCAATTTCCTAAGAGTGGTGATCCAGTTTTCCCAACACAATTTGCTGAATATACCCACTTTCTTCCATTGAATGTTTTGGACACTTTGTCAAATATCAGGTGGATGAAATTGCATGTACTCAGGTTTCTTGGTCTTTAATTTAGTTCCATTGATCTATAGGTCTATTTTTGTGCCAGTACTATGCTGTTTTTATGACTATAGCTCTGTAATATAGTTTGAAATCTGGTATAGTAATCCCCTATCCCATGAATTACTCTTTTTTGCTCAGGGATGCTTTGGCTATCTGGGGTCTTTTGTTTTTCCATATGAATTTGAGAATATCCTTCTAATAAAAAAGTCATGGGAATTTTGATTGGGATTGCAATGAACCAATATATTCATAAATTGTGAAATGAAGACTAAGAATTTATTTTTAAATCAGCATACTTAGACATCAGGGAAGTGAAAATGAAAGTATTTTGAGTTTTCATCTTATCCTAGTTAGAATAACTAATTAGATCCAAGAGACAAACTGTGCTGGATAGCGTTAGTGTCAACTTGACACACCTGGGTTGAGGGAGCCTCAGTTAGGGAATTGGCTCCATTGGACTGGCCTGTGGCCATGACTATGGAGTATGGTCTTGATTGTTGGGCAATGTGGGAGGGCCCAGCCCACTATGGGTGGTGCCACATATAGGCAAGTTGTTGTGTACCCCGTATAAGAGGGCAGACTGGGCATGGGCCAGAGGAGCAAGCCGGTAAGTAGCATTCCTCCATGGCCTGTACCTCAGCTCCTGCCTCCAGGTTCCTGCCCTGAGTTCCTACCTTGAGCTCCCTGAGTGAGGAACTATGACCCAGGAGATGTGAGCTAAATAAACCTTTTCCTCCCCAAGTTGGTGTTGGTCAGAGTGTTTTATCACAGCAATTGAAGAGAAACTAGAACACAAACCATGACCAGTACTTTTAATGATATGAGGAAAGTGGAACACTTATTTATTGTTGGTGACAGAAGACTCTGGAATAGCCACTGTCAAAATCACTATAGAGATTTTTCAAAATCTAGAAATAAATCTCCCACATGATCCAGCCATACCAATCTTGGGTATTCACCCAAAGGACTCAACATCCTTCCATAGAGGTATTCCTTCATCTATGACCATTTGCCCCTTATTCACAATAGCCAGGAAATACACACAGTCTAGTCATCGATAAACTGATGAATAGATAATGAAAACGTGGTAGATACATGCAATATAATATCATTCAGATGTAAAAATGAACTCATGAAATTTTCAGGAAAACTGGAAATCACAATCTTGAATGAGGTAACCCAAACCAGAATGACAAATATTACATCTTTTCTCTCATAACTGGATGTTAGCTTTAGATGTTTAGAAAGGCATGGTTCATTTGGGAAATCTAAGGATGTCAGAGATCTAGTAAGGGGCTTTGGGGACCTTACTGGTAAGGCCATAGAATTCAGTGGTATACAGAGAAAGAGGAGTATGAGAATAAGTTAGGGTTAAATGTGGTTAGAGATCAGAAGCTACAGGAAGGAATATGAGGAGGTGTAACTAGCACTAAAGGCTTTTTGAAACTATCACATGGAAACATAATAATATAGAACTTTCATTAAATATATATATATATGCACAATATAAAAACAGTTTAAATTGAGTTACTGTATTATTGAGGGGCAATGGATGTTTCAGACACCACAGGATAGTAAATAAAAATCCCATGTGAAAAATGGCCTCCTTCTTTTGTCGTTGTTGACAAGGAGGTCCTATAGACACTCAAACAATATTGGCTATTACTATTCTTCTTGGATACCCACCAAAAACTGACAGCCACAACCTGTTGTTGAAGACAATACATATGTGTATTTTAGAATAAATGAGAATTCACGCTGGTAATGATCTCAGAGCTTCATCTCTACTGACTAACTTTCATAGTGCTGGGAGCCAGTATGGTTAAAAAGGTCATCATTAACCTTACCTAGCTGTGAACCTTCTGAGCTACAATAAAAATTGTCCTGATAAAATATGCCCACTGTGCATAGTGGCACAAATTTTATGGGAGAAACTACAATCAATTTCTGTTCAAATGGAAACCCTGCTACATAAGAGTAGATCGTACTACTATTACTCAACTAAATGGACATGTTATTAAAATGACTCCCACTTATCTATTGTTACATCCATAGAATAATGCACTTCTAAAATCTTACCAGAGGGGCTGGAGAGATGGCCTAGCAGTTAAGAGCGCCGACGACAGCTCTTACAGAGGACCCGGGTTCGGTCCCCAGCACCCACATGGCGGCTGAGAACCGTCTGAAACTCCAATTCCAGGAGAACTCCAGTTCCAGGGGAATCTGACACCCTCTTCTGACCTCCGCGGCATTGCATGACACGGGTGCACAGACTTGCATGCAGACAGTACATTCATACACATATGGAAATAAATAAAATTAATAAAAAAAAATCTTACCAGAAATGTTTCTTCTTGTAACAGATGGTGATTAACACAGAAACCACAGTGGGTCAATAGGCAGAGTATATTAGACTGCAGAAAACTCATCCCTAAATAGAAAGCCTATATCACAACCACTCCTTCCAAGGCTCACAGGTCATTGTGGAAGAAAGGATTGAAAGATTGTAAGAACCAGAGGTTGGGACAGCATGTACAAGACTCATGAAAGCTCAAGCCAAATAAAACACGGTATGGGGGCAGGGAGATGAATAAGAAGCCTAAACCCGGAGCTGAGAGATGGCCTAGCTGTTAAGAGCGCTGACTGCTCTTACAGAGGACCCGGGTTCAATCCCCACCACCCACATGGTGGCTGAGAACCGTCTGTAACTCCAATTCCAGGAGGATTCCAGTTCCAGGGGAATCCGACGCCCTCTTCTGACCTCTGTGGCATTGCACGACACGGGTGCACAAACCTGCATGCAGACAGTACATTCATACAATACAAAATAAATAAATTTAAAAAAAGAAGCCCAAACCCTCGCTGAACTATTGACAGTTCATAGCTACTGGGAGAAAGTAACTCAGTTTTCTTTGAGGGTGTGATGCTACTGGGTTCACCAGGCCCTAGGAAATAAACAGACACCAATGAGTGTTTGAATTAACGAATTAGAATCAATATTTAAGTAGAAAGGGGTTATGGAGATGAGGAGTCTGGGTTTGAATATGATAAAAAAGTTTACAATAATATATTCAAAAAATCAATGAAAATAATTAAATTAAGCACTGAGATGTGAGTATGAATGAATTATATGGTGCTTTAATAATAGCACAATAAATCTGTTATTATATGTTGGTAAAAATAACAAAAAACATTGTTAGTGTGAAATGCCTTATGTGCTACATTTTTTTGCAGTACAATTTACTTTGAATACAGAAAAAAGAATCAGTAACAATAAAATTATGTCCTATATTTCTTATTCAATTTTTTTTCCTTTCATTTGCATCCCATTTCCCTGTATAGGATTTTATAGAATGAAAGGAAAATGATAGAATAAACTTTAGTTAGTTCCCTTACCTTTCAATCATGTTTTCCTGGCCAGGATGCTCAAAGTAGAAAATGTTTGGTAGAATGTAACCCTAGTAAGAATATAAGAAAATACTAGATTATGTTGTATAAAATATTTATATTGCTCTTGTAAAAGCAAAATAGATAGGGAAGTACAAGCTGCAAAATAAAAATTGCATTATATAGGTGATACTTTTAAACTATTTTATTGAATTTTTGTGATCTTTCACTTAATACAATTTGATGGTATTTAGATCCCGTTACTTATCCATACCTTTCCCCACTGTCTCCAGCCCAATTAGAAATAATCTATATATAGCCGGGCGTGGTGGCACACCCCTTTAATCCTAGCACTTGGGAGGCAGAGGCAGGCGGATCTTTGTGAGTTCAAGGCCAGCCTGGTCTACAGAGTGAGTTCCATGACAGCTGGGGCTACAGGGAGAGCCTGTCTCGAAAATACAATATTTTGGTATTTTCTTCTCGAAAACCCCAAAATTCCACTGTTTTCTAAAGAATCTTACAAGAGTAATTTCTCTCTTTCTCATACACAGGTCTTCTTACATCTAAGCCTATCCTGGTATCCTGTCTGGAGCAAAGCAAGGAGCCCTGGAATGTGGAGAGAGGNTCATTTTACATATATATATATATATATATATATATGTATATATATGTATTAGTCTACAGAGATTGATTTTTGTCCCAAAATATTTTTCAGCATAGGTCCATCAACTGGGACCACCAAGAATCCCATCTTTGTGAGACATATTTCCCTCCCAACAGAAGCCTTCAATTATCTAAACATCCCTAGTTTATGTTGTGATTTCATACCCAATTCCTCTATTTTTGCTGGAATATTGTCTGGATTGAGGATGCATAGGACTTCTGCATGCTGTCTCCACTGCCATGAGTTCATATGAGTAAATGACCAGCTGTCCGGAAGACTGTTTCCTTGATGTCTTCCAACACCTCTAGCTCTGACAATCATTCCACATCTTTTTCTGCAATAATCCCTGAGCATTTGTAAGCAGAAGTTTAAAATAAATACCTTAATCAGAGATGAGCATTCTGTGGTCTCTTTTACTCTGAACATTGGTCAATTCTGGAATTTTGTGTTAATTACTGTCTGCTGCATAAGGAAATGTCTTTTGTGGGAGTTAAACAATGTTTGATGTTTTCATCCTATGTGTAGACATTCCATTGAAGATGTTTCACTTAAGGTTAAGTGTCCCACAGACAATAATGCTCTGCATCTCACCAGTTGTGGAACTCTGTAAGACTCTACATCTGCTGAAAAAGAAGCTTCTTTTGATAAGTGTTGCAAGGTACACTTGTCTGTAAATATGAGAATACATATTTAGAATAAAGTAAGAAATTATTTTGGTCTATGGATATGGTGAAAGTAATAGATTCACTAAGATCTATGACCTCTCCAGCAATGTGTATTTTGTTATGTTTGCAGTACCACACATGAGGTCTCACCTATTAAGTGGAACTTAATCCACTTAATAGGTGAGCTATTGGTTATCCCCAAGATAATGGAAAAAAAAATGATATTACTGCACCAATAGAAACAGATTACTGGGGTCATCATAGTGATTTTTTAAAGCTTTCCACTTGCGTAGGACCATTGATTGATTTTCTCCCTAGGGAAACTTGTATAGTATCCTCTGATATATCATGACAGTCTTCAAGGAGGAGGCTTTCCAGGTCAATTCCTGGTGGATTGCTCCAAATCTTATGCCCGAAGTATGACCTGTCTTCAGCAATAGGTTCTTACCCTCAAATTCTATAAGCTGATCAAGAGCTGTGTCAATAGTGTATGGAAGTTTGAAGTCCCATGGACTATCCTGAACAATACTTGGAGCAAAATTTCTCCTCCCCAGCACTGTTTTTGTTATATGGCTTATATATATATATATATACTATCTATATATATCTTATTATTCTTCTATGTAATGTGTGTATTTATTTATTGTATGTGTATTTTTCAGTAGGATCTTGAACTAATACATTTTCCTCTGGCTTTTCTCACTATCTAAACATTATTTATTTCTCCTCACCCCTCCCATATAACCCTTCCCACTTCTTCTCCAGTTAAAATACCCCTGTTTTTCCCATTACTCCCTTAATAAAACTTGTCTCCTACTATCTTTATCTTTGGAACTCCTTCTTTCCCTTTATCCCCATGGCTCCTTTCCATTTTTTTTTTTTTTGGTTCCTGCAATTACATCAGGATATATACTCACATATATGGATTTAGACATTAAATCCACAAATGAGAGAGATTATAGGTCATTTTTTGGAGTCTGTGTTACTTCTAATTCCAACAGTTTACCTAAAAACTGCATGGTTTAATTATCCTTACTGCTGAGTAGAATTCTACTATGTAATTGCACCACATTATCTTTATTGGTTCATCATCAGTTGAGGGACACTTATGTTGTTACCATTTCATAGCTATTGTGAAAAGAACAGCAAAAGTATGGCTGTGCACTTATCTCTGTAGTAGGATGAGTCCATTGGTCATATGCTGAGTAGTAATATGACTATACCATATTGCCAATTTATATTTAGTTTTTGAAGAATTCTCAATACTTATTTCCACAGTGGTTGCACCAGTTTGGAAATCCACTGACAGTGGATGAGGATTCCCTTTTCCTGACATCCACACCAACATTTGAAACCATTAGTTCTCTTAATCTTAATTATTGTGACTGTGGTTAGTTGAAATCATAACATAGTTTTGATTTGCATTTCCCTAATTAATGAGGATACCGAACACTTTTTAAGGTGTTTCTTAACCATTGCTATTTCTTCTTTTGAGAATTTGCTGTTCAGATCCATAGCCTATTTTTTAATTGGGTCATTTGTTTCCTCAATTCTTTGTTTTATGAGTTCTTTCTTTACTCTGGGCATTTATCCTCTGTCAGATGAATGGCTGATGAAGATTTTCTTCCATTCTGTAAGCTTCCTCTTTACTCAATTGCTCAGTTGGTTGTTTTCTTTTCTGTATAGAAGCCTTTAAGTTTAATGAAGCCCCATTTGTCAATTGCTTAATTCACGAGTGACTGATATCCAGTTCAGAAGTCCTTTCCTGCATCTACATCTTGTAGGGTACTGCTGAAGTTTTCTTCTAACACTTTCAGTGTTTCAGACTTCACATTGAGGTCTTTGACCAATTTACTTTTGTGCATGGTGATAGTTAATTCTTCTACAGGTGGAGATCTAGTGTGGTGAGCTCCATTTCTTGTAGATGCTCTCTCATACTTGTGTGCACTCATATTTGGGTCTTCTATTTTGTTCCACTGATCTATAAGCTGGTTTTTGTGCCTTTACCATGTAGTTTTTAAGACTGTCTCTGCGATATAGATTGAGGGCTCATACGGATGTCCTCTTGGCATTTCTCTTTGTTCTCAGGATTGCTTTGACTATCTGGAGTCTTTTGTGATCCACGTTATTTTGCAGTGGATTTTTCAGTATCTCTGAATAATGTCATGTGGGTTTTGATTTGGATTATATTGACTGTGTAAATTGCTTTCAGTAGGAAGATCATTTTCACTATATTGATTCTACTAATCCATGCATTGTTGAGGTCTTTCTACCTTGTGTCCTCTTCAGTCTCTTTCTTCAAGGATTTAAACTTTTATTGAATAAGTCTTTCATGTTTTGGGCCAGATTGATCCCCTGATTTTTTATGCTATTTTGAATTGAAGGATCTTCTGAATTCTTTCTCCAATTGCGTGTTATTTGTATATTACAAAGACTATAATTTTTGTCTATTGATTTTATAACTCCACTTTGCTGAAAGTGGTGCTCATTTCTAGGGTTTTTTTTTTTTTTGGTGGGATTTTGGGATCTCTGTTGTAGAATATAATATCACATGCAAATAAGGATTATTTTACCTCTTCTTTTCCAATCAGTACCCCTATAATTTCCTTCTCTTGTCTTATTGCTCTAGCCAGAGTTTCAAGCAGTATATTGAAATGCAGAGGAGACAGGGGAAAGCTTTATCTGTTTCCTTTGTTAATTTAAAATGCTTAAAGTTTTCATGTAAATGCTTCAAGATTTGGGTGACTGACTCTGGCTGGGTGAGCAGAACAGAGTGGTTCTTACTAGCTAGGAGAGAAGGCCTGAGGTCTTGAACAGTGGGTGGGGTTAGAGAGACTCCCAAAGTAGAGAAGAATGGGTATGGGTCATGGGTCACCCAGGTTAGTCAGGCACTCTCTGTCAGCCTCAGCTGGCTGGAGCCAAGGCCTAAAGAGAGAGGATGGTGAGAGAATGGGCTGGTTCTTATTTGCTATCAGAGAAGTCCTTTGCTCTAGATGACCCAGACTGGAGATTGTCCTAAAGGAGGGGTATGTATATAGGTAATTCTATGCATGAATTCTGCATATCAGTAAATGGTTATATTATTTAAAACTGGCATTGTAACACGTGAAAATGAGAGTTAAAACTCATGGAAATAATTTAAATTTTATTTTATTTATAAGATATATTAGCAAGTAAAAAATATCCCATGAGATATTGTAGAAGAAAGGAAAAAGTTTAATATTTTGGTAAAATGTTAGTACTTTTTTATTTTGTCCTGGAACCTACAAATTCTGTTCCCTGTGTTGAAGAGATTGCAAATAAGATTTTTTTCTCTAACATATCAAGCTAATTTCGTTAAGGTGTAGCACTTATTACACTAATAGACAGTATAATGATTTTAATATTCTATGATTTGCAACAAACTAGATCTGAGCATGAATTCAGACACCACTCCCTAATTTTGAGTAATTTCTACTACCTTTAAGTCAGCCAAGCTTTGGTGTCAGAGATTCTGATTCAGTCAATTTGGTGCATTGGTCAAGGTTTCTGACTTTGTAATCAGTTTAGCAGTTGGCCTAGCATATAGCTTTTTCATATGTGTATAGATTATTTTGGATTCTCTACTTTGGATCACATTATTTTCTTTTACATTTATTATTTTATTTTGTTTCACTGTATAGACCAGGATGGTCTGTAACTGGCTATGTATCTCAGGGTGGCCTCAGACTTGTGGCAATTCTCCTGCCTTAGTTTTCTAAGTGTTGGCATTACAAGTTTGTACCATCCTACTTAGGTGGGTTGCATCATTTCAAACTCACCTTCATTTCATAATTTCATGAAAAAGCAAATTCCTTAGGTCATTGTGCTGTATTTGAATTAGAATGAGGTCTTTTGTTCAGGTTAACAATAAGGGACATTATCTTTATAATGCAATGCCAGGTAGCAAAGCATGCTTCTGGAACAAAAATTTTCTTGATCCCTCTTCTGGTGTTTGTGATCAGTGAAATAACTGTATAACAGTCATAAAATGTATTTGAATGTTTGCATAATAAATTGGATTGTGGAGTTATATAATCTATTTGGATCATGCATCAGTTACCCTTTAATGGAAGTAAAGACACCATAATGAACTAAACAAGTAAGTATTCATTTGAAATACCAGCTTTATAAGGTCAGAAAAGGCTTTAAGGAAATGGGTAAGGAATGGAAGCAGAGTGTGTCTTGGATAATTTGGCAGAGGGCTATATAGCAGAATACAGATAATCAGAGAAAAACTTGGGCAGACTCAGGTAAGAAAGTGGCACACACAAAACAATTGAAGTGAAGTTATGCTTTGCAGTTTCATCAAAGCACCTTGTGATAGAGTACCTGGGAGTGACCCTGTTAACACTCATTCTGTGGAATTCTACTGCCACCTGTGACTGTTGCTTTAGTTAAAAAAAAAAAAACTTTACAAGGCAAACACCTTTAATCCTAGCAGTCGGGAGGCAGAGGCAGGCAGATCTCTGTGAATCCAAGGCCAGCCTGGTCTACAGAATGAGTTCCAAGAGAGGGAGACCCTGCCTCAAAACAAAACAAAAACAACAACAATAAAAAAAATTACAAGAATGCATGACATATCAAACGAAGCCTGTTTCTGTTCTCTGATATTTCCTTCCTTTGCTATTATGTCCCCTAGTGTTTCATTACTGATAATTAATATTTAGTTCATAATTTATTATTATGTGCGGCCAAGGGGTTGGTAAGGTTGGGTTTCAGTATTAAATAATTTGCCAATTTGTCATGATCTGCTTGTTATTCTGTTAGTTTCCCAGTTATTTCATCTCCCCTGCAGCCATACTCCCATGATGGGGTAATCAGAGAAGTTAAAAACATCAATAGTTTACCATCTCAAACAAACGGAGAACCCACAATTTATTTGTGTGTCTGCAAATGCTCTGTGATGAAGACCAGTAAAATTATACTGACTGTTTTCCATGATATTCTTCTTTTTCAAATGCCAGATGGGTTGGAGGAGGTCAAGTACATATAGTCACCACATGGATAATGCCTCTTCTCTGTCTTATTTTGTAGAAACAACATCTTGATCATATACTTTTTCCTCTCATACTGCAATTACAAATTTTCTTTTCTAAAATAGTGCATGAGAATAAGACATTCTGGTAGTACACTTAAGAAAATAACTCAGCAACATGAAAGCAACATTTTGTCCAGCATTGTGATTTAAAAGCATCTATTTTAAAGGGATGAGAGTAAAGTGCTCTGTTTGATAAACCTATCAGCAAAACCTAAGATAGGAACATTGAAAGCTAAATATACCTAAAGGACTTTTGAACTGAAAATTTTGAATTTCGTAGCGTACATCTTGGTCATATTTAAACCCCTCTCATATGAATTTTTAAAGGATTTCCCACCATTGTGGCTACAACAATATTTTCCTAAATTCATGAATTCTTGTTGTTTATGTGTGAAGACATAGGGTCTTAGAAATTTAGAGAACATTCTTAGTGATATGAATGCAAAGTTTTGCTTTATAAATGTCTAAATATTTGAACATAAGAGTGATGATCCTGAGAATCCTGGTATTGTGACTCATATGCAAGAAGTAGAAAATGTTATTAATGCTAATTTTAGATATCTGCCCTTACTCCCATTACTCATTCTTCTCCACAGAACTTTCTTTATGCAAGGAAATGAAAAGAAACAGGATTTAAGTTATTTACATCTGGCATTATTATTGTGTGCTCTTTACCAATATGCAATCATTTGGCTACTTTACACTTCCTGATAATCATTGCTGGTCTATCTATGTCGTAACATAAATCATAAGATAGTTTAAAAGAACATGCATAGCATGTTGTCAGTGGGTGCATTTATCTTCCATAATAATTTCAGAGTATAGAGAAACTGGTTTCATTATGTAGTGTAACAATTAATAATGTGTTTGGGCCTATACCTGTTCTCTCTGCCCGGAAGCTCCTGACTAGCCTAAGAAGTGTATCTCTCAACACTCATCAAAAAAGCTTTTGTTTTCAACAAATGGAGAGGACTAAGGAGTTCCACAAGCCTGCCAAATGCAGAAAATAAGTTTTTGTGATGTGCCAAGGGCTAAGGGACTCATCTACAGTGCAACCTTTACACCTAAGGTTAGGGAACATAGAAGAATAGGGGGTGCGAAGAATATTAATTCATTTCTCAAGTCGCTCTAGTGAAGTTTCCATGCAACAGATGCTGATTAACCTATAAATCTACATCTGGCCCAAGTGTAGAGAAAATGACTACAGACTGCTTATTCACAGACAGGACACCTATTTCAAACCTCTGCCACCCAAGTCTCTGGAACTATTGTGGAAGAGATGGGAGAAACTTTGTAAGAACCAGAGGATAACTACAATGAAATAGATTGTTCCAGAGAGCTGGGAAGTTAATCATATGAATTTATAGCAATGATGAAAGCATGCACAAGATCCATATGCTCAAACCTGACAAAAATCCAAGTGTAAGGTGGGGAAGTAGGGAAGAAGCTCCAACTTTATTTTTTTTATTTAATTTTTATTGATGCTTTGTGCATTTCATACATCATTTTCCGATTCAGATCAGGCATATTTCCCTTTCCCTTCCCCCCAACCCCAACCCCATCCCAGATCATGCATTCTGCCATAACTGTCCTGCATCTTTCTCTCAGTTTATTTTTTCATTTTTTAGCTATAAGTGATAATCCATGAGTACAAGCATCCTTTGTGCAAAACCAATCTGCAGGCTGTTGTGCCCAAACCCCCACAGCCCCACCATCCAGTGGGGGATGACAGGTTGTTTGTTCAATCAAGTTGATCAAATGAGTGTCCAGACTACATTGCTGTAGTTTCACCATTCACCACAATCGCAGCTTTTGCATTCTACCATGCCCCCTCTTCCACAGATTGTTCCCTAGGCTTAGAAAAGGGGCACAGGTGGATGAGAAGTAAAACAGTCCACTCTCTCTGGAGCTGTTGACTTGGACTCTGGTCAATTCTGGCTGTTTCCTTTCATGGGCTGACAGTTTGTCCAGAAGTAACCTTTCGATCCTACTAATGAAGCACAAGCAATTAGATATATAAGTATTTAAGCAGCACTAATAGTTATGGTAGGTTACTTTGGCATAGACACATATGTTTGGATGATATGTTAATCCATGAATTACATTTTTCCCTCCTGTTAAATATGACAGGGTCTTACTGTGGCTTATAACATCTCCTAACCTGTAGAGGATGTAAGCTTGTGGCATCAGCCATGGGTTATTCCTCCAAGGAGAGAGCCAATAGCCAATTAGATTTGGGATATACAGGCACATGGCTGCCTCTGCTGCACAGTATTTCCAGGCAGGTGAGATGTAGCTGGTGCTGACGGTAGAGTCTTGCTTGACTCAGGGAGACCCGTATTTGCTTTATTGGTTTAGTGGCCTTTGGTAACACTCTCTGGCATTCCAGAGGCCATCTCTACACTTGCATGTGCAGTCTCAATACATCCCTCCCATGTTAACATCAGGTCTTCGGCAGCAGGGTCTTATCGCCTCTCCTCCTGCAGGTATCCCAACTTAGAGGCAAGGAGCCCTTACATTTTGTGGGGCCTTGGATCCCCTGGCCAACATCCCCCTGGTAGAACAATCCATTGCTGATGTCAGAGCTCCTGCATTTATATATTTTGCCTAAGTGCATAGCCCAAGGACTTTAGTATTATATTTGGTTCTGAACAGAGTATAACCCTTTTCACAGTTCTTATGTCTATTAGTCAATTAAAGAAGGTATTTTTACCGGTTTTATAAGAGATTACCTCTATAATAGGTGTCTCCAATTTACAGTTCGAGAACGACCTCATCATCGATATATTTCTCCTTGTTCTATGGGGGGGGGAAGGCAAGAAAGTCTCTCATATCAAAACCTTTGTGGCACCTAGAAGGTATAAGTTTCATTAGGACTCATTATAAATAGTTGTTACATGTAGGATCCACAGAGGGGTTCGATGTTTATGGCAATCTGAGGCTTTTCTTCCTTTCAGTGTTCAGACGGGTCAACCTTTCAGTTGCCACTTTTGGGTACATCCTACTCAATGCAAAGCTGTATCTTTTCTTTCTCAGCCGTTAAGTTGGTGACATTTTGTCCTGTTGGAACAAACAAATCTTTTCCCGTAGTTAGTTTTAAGAATTGAATTGCAAGGTTTTTGACGAGAAGGTTTCATGTCTATCTGTGCCCCCCCCCTTTTTTTTAACCCATGAGTCTCCAGAAGACAGTTGTATTATACATAACTATAGGGTGGAATCAAGGCACAGATTTCATCAAATTCACCCATGTTGTTTTGGGTGACTATATATGATTAACTTGGGAAGCAAACTTAATTTTTACGTTAAATCATCTTATAGACAATGCTACAAGGTGATACTGTACAACAGAGAAATTATAGAGAAGCTCCAACTTTAACTGAGGAACTTTTGGAAACATAAATCTTTGAAAGATTGGTTTTCCTTAAGGGTGTTAGACTAGATAGTTGACCAGGGTCCAGTGCATGGAAACACACCATAGAACATTTGGCTACACAAACAAGACTCGACAGACCTTAATATATATGACAGAGAACATGAAATCCAGCAGAAGGGCTGAAAGAGGGGTGCAGAAAAGGGAGGGTGTATAAATATGATAAAAAACCTATATTGTATTAAACTTGCCAAAATCCAATAAAAAGATATTCATAAAACATTCTAAAAACAACAGCAAAACATAATGTGTGTGCATATATGAGTTTAGAAGTCTCCTGTTCTTTCTCTTTTTTCTTCTCTTCAAGGCATTTCTATGTGTCATTACTGTGTAGTAATCACATAAGAAACAAAGCAATAAGTGGAAGGTGGCTTTGCATTAAAGTATTCTTCTAAAACATGATTTGTTTTTTTCCTATGTGAGCACCCATTACTAATAAGTTCCTTGATTTAAAAATATGGTATGTAATCAACAGTATGATGTCAAGCTCTCAGAACAAGGCATCAAAAACTACTTGTTTTTGCTCAATAGATAAGAGGTTAAACATGATGCTCAAAACCAAGTTTTTATTTCTTTTTTGTTTGTTTGGGTTTTTTTGTTTACTCTTACAGTTTTTATTTCATTGTAGCTTCCAGGCACACACACACACACACACACACACACACACACACACACATATGCAATAAATAAATAAAAACAAAACAAAAAACAGAATTCTAGGAAAACAGTAAATTTTCATTCTAGACGACTGATAGTAAAGTTTGAGTTGGAGTGAACATGGGTTATATTTAAATTCACCATATTTTCCCCTTGGAAAATGACACACTATTCAACATCTTGAATGCTTTACATTGAATTTGTTGAAATATTTTCTACATATTTTTGAACCTGTATCATATTTTTTTATTTTCTTTTTAAAAATATTTTATTGAAGTTTTTTGCATTTCATACTCATCTCTCAGTTCAATTCAGACTAATTTCCCCCTCAATTCCCCCCTCCCAAGTTCATGTAGTCTTCCACATAGGTCCTGTATCCCCTTCTGGGTCATTTCAAAGTTTTTCAAAGCAGAGAATTATATTTTGGGAGGAAGAATTCTACTGCTTCAGTCAGTTCCCTGTCCCAGTTCTTTTGTTGTTGTTCTTCCCTCCAATCCATATTGTTTCAACATATGCATTTATATATGTCACACATGTACTTAAATCATGTCATCTTAAAATAAACTGTATGTTATTTCCAAATAATATTTTGGGATTCACATTTTTCTCTTTTAATTTTATATTGCTCTAAAATATGCGAACATGCCCTCCACCCTTGTACCAAAATTATAAATTCTGAAAATAAGTATTAGGTTAATTCTAGAGCCAATAAAAGGATTCATATTCTAAGAGCACAATTGCTTTTAGATAAAGAGAAATACAACATTAATGTTACTCAGTTTGCCTTACAAGTAAGTACTTTGTGCTAGCATCCACGAACAAGGAATACTATTCGTTGTTTGTTTTTCTGGGACTGTGTTACTTTACTCAGCATAATAACTTCTACTTCCATCCATTTACCTGCAAAGTTCATGATGATATCTTTCTTTTTTTTTATATGTTCTATTATTTTTGTTTGTTTTTTCATAAATTTATTTTTATTTTTTTAACAAATCTAGACCCGTGCCCCCCCCATTCGCCTACCCCACCAGAGATCATGCATTCTGCCAAATATGCTTTTCATCTCTTTCTCAGTCTTTCTGAATATTCTCCATAAGGAACTTGACTTTTTTGAGCAGAAGTTCATTGTTTCAGTCAGTTCTTCACTTGTGAAGTCTCTGTTCAGCTCTTTACTCCATCTTTTAAGTGAGTCATTTGTTTTCTTATTTATTTGTTTTTTTGAGTAGTTTATATATTCTTGATGGTAACGCTCTGTCATATGTATCAGTGGTGAAGGTTTCCTCCCTGTGTTTTTCTCTTCACTTCACTGATTGTTTCTTTCACAGTACAGAAGCTTTTCAGTTTAATGAGGTCCCACTTGTCAATTGTCAACCTTATTTCCTGAGGAGCTGCTGTCTGATTTATAAAGTATTTTCCTTCTACTATGTCTTGTCGGTTAGTGCCAAGGTTTTCTTTTATAACCTTCAGAGTTTCAGGTTTCAAGTTGAGATTATGGATCAATTTGGAGTTGTTTTTTTGTACAGGGTGAGCGGTAGGGATTTAATTTTATTCTTCTACAAGTGGTGATCTAGTTTTGCCAACACCATTTGTTGAAGATGCTGTCTTTCTTCCATTGGGTATTCTTGGCCCCCTTGTCAAATATGAGGTGGATGAAATGCTGTGTGCTCAAGTTTGGATCTTCAATTTTGTTCCATTGGTATACAGGTCTGTTTTTGTGCCAGTATCCGGCTGTTTTATGATTATAGCCCTGTAATATAGTTTGAAGTCTGGTATAGAGATCCCCTGTATTGCTGTTTTCACTCAGGATTACTTTGGCTCTTCTGGATCTTTCGTTTTTCCATATGAATTTAAGGATTTTTTTTTTCGAAGTCTGTGAAGAAACTCTTGGGGATTTTAATTGGGATTGCATTGAATCTGTATATTAATTTGGGTAGAACAGACATTTTTACTATATTAATTTTTCCAATTCATGAGCATGAGAGGTCTTTCCATCTTCTGATGTCTTCTTCGATCAGCTTCTTCAGGGTTTAAAATTTTTGTTGTCGAGATGTTTGGTGCCTTTGGTTAGGTTTGTTCCTAGGTATTTTGTGGTTTTTGAGGATATTGTTAGTGTGAATGTCTCCTTATGTTCATTCTTCTGTTGCATGTTGTTGATGTAAAGAAAAGCTACTGATTTTTCTAGGTTAATTTTGTATTCCACAACTTTACTGAAACTCTTAATCATTTCTAGGAATTTTCTGGTGGAGTTTTTAGCATTTCTTAGGTAAACTATCATGTCATCCGTAAAAAGGGATAGCTTGGCTTCCTCTTTTCCAATTAGTACTCCTTTAATTTCCCTTTCTTGCCTTATTGCCCTAGCAAGTGTTTCAAGTACTATATTGAAGAGGAGTGGTGACAGGGGGCAGACTTGCTGAGTTCCTGCCTTTAAGGGGAAAGATTCTGACTTTTCTTCATTTAGGATGATGTTGGCTTTGTGTTTGTTGAATATAGCTTTGATGATGTTGAGGAGTGTTCCCTCCAGTCCAGTTCCCTTTAGAACTTTAAATATTAAGGGATACTGGATCATCTTGAAGGCTTTTTCTGCATCAATTGAGATGATCGTTGGTTTTTGTCTTTCAGTCCATTTACGTGTTTTATGATATTTATTTTTTATTGATTTACTTATCTTGAAATATCCCTGCACTCTGGTATGAATACAACTTGGTCATGATGGATGACTTCTTTTGATGTGGTTCTGTATGTGGTTGGCAAGTATATTGTTGAGTATTTTTGCGTCTATCGTCATTAATGAGATGGGCCTATAATTTTCTTTTTTGGTTGTATCTTTGCCTGGTTTTGGTATTAGGGTAATGCTGGCTTCATAGAAGGAATTTGGGAGATTTTCCTCTGTTTGTATCCTTCCGAACAGTTTGAGTAGTAATGGTTGTAAGTCCTCTTTAAATGTATAGAATGATAGAATTATAGATTTCTGCCATGAAACCATCTGGGCTTAGGCTATTTTGGTTAGGAGGTTTTTATTACATTTTCAATTTCCTCAAATATTATGGTTATGTTTAAGCTGTCCGTGTCTTCTTGGTTAAGCTTTGATTAATTCCAGGATTTCAGATATTCATCCATTTCTCTTAGGTTTTCAAATTTAGTACAGTATAGGTTTTGGAAGTATTACTGCATGATTGTCTGGATCTTTTCATTGTCTGTTGTGATGTTTCCCTTTTCATGATGAATTCTATTGATTTAGAGTTGCTGTTTTTTTCTTCTGGTTAACTGGACTAGAGGTCCGTCTATCTTGTTTATCCTTTCAACGAACCCAACTTTTGGATGCATTGATTGTTTGTATTGTTTTCTTTGTTTTAATTTCATTGATTTCTACTCTGATTTTTGTTATTTCTTCCTGTCTGGTGGGTTTGGGGTTCATTTGTTCTTGATTCTCAAGTATTTTTAGCTGCAGTGTTAAATCGTTTGTTTGTGCTCTTTGTTTCTTTGTGAAAATGAATTTTTATTTAATTTATTTTGGCTTACATATACAAATATAAAGTTGTACATATTTATAGGGTCACATGATGTTTCATACATATATACATTGTTTAAAACTTAAAACTGCTGAACATGTCTAGGCCATTAAACACATATAATTTCTTTGTGGCTAAAAATTCCACAGTTCTGAACAAAATTACACAGTTCTTCCTTTGAGGCTTTTGAAATGCATTCAATATCACATTTATATTGATCCTACTGTAAAATCATACACCAAAGCATCATGCTGTATGTAACCAACTTAGTACTCATTAATCAGTATCATCCACACCCCTTCATTTTTTATTATGTTCAGAGGTTCAGATTTTTCTTTTAATTTTATATTACTCTAAAATATGAATATATGCTTTCTGCCCATGTACATTAATTACTATGCCTGAAAATAAGTGGCAAGTTAATTCTAGGGCTCATTAAGATATTCACATTTATAACATCACAGTTGCTTTCAGATAGAAGGAACTATAACAATAACATTGCTCAGCTTTTCTTTCAATTGGAGGATTTGGTACTAGCATCCACAAATAAGGAAAACCATTCTCTTTTTGTTTTAGGGGGACTGTGTTACTTCACTTAGCATAATGGCTTCACGTTCCATCCATTTGCAAATCTCATGATGTCATTTTTCTTTACCACTGCATAGAACTCAACTCCATTGTGTAGATGTACCACATTTTGTTATCCAGTCCTCAGTTGAGGGGCATTTGGGTTGGTTCTAACTCTTCACTATTGTAAAAAGAGCTGCAATAAACATAGATGTGCATGTATCTTTGCAGTAGGATGAGGTTTGTGGGTATATACCCAGAAGTGGTATGGCTGGGTGAGGTGGTAAGCTCATTTTGAGTCTTTTTAAGGGTTCTCCACACTACTTTCCATAGAGGTTGTATGAGTTAACATTCCCACCAGCAGTGGATGAGTGTTCCCCTTTCCCCACAACCTCTCCAGCATTTGGTGTCTTTTCTTTTCTCGATCTTAGCCCAAATTTCCTGATTGTTCCACTCCTATGTTTTTTTTAATTTTTCATAATCTTTACTTGAGCTTTCTAATTTTTCCTTGCTACTTTCCACACATGATATTCTATTTTCTACTTTGTCCAATCTGCTTCTGAGACTTTCTTTAATCATTTCCTGTTGATTGGATGGGTGTTCAATTTCCTTTTTCATTTCATCCCTTGATTTCTTTAGTATTTCCACTTCCTTTTAGAGCTTGCCATTCTCTTCTTGTAGCTCCTTATTTTGCTTGTCTGTTTCCCTTTTCATTTCAGCATGGGATCTTTTCAGTGTTTCTATTTCCTTCTGGAGTTTGTCATTCTTTTCCTCTAGTTCCTTCGAGAGTTTTTATTCTCTCCCTCTAGTTCCTTCCAGAGTTTGTCATTCTTTCCCCCCAGTTCCCTCCTGAGTTCTTCATTCTTGCCCTTTAGTTCTCTGATTTGTTCTTTATATTCTTTGATTATGTCTATGATTTTTCTTCTAAGATCCGTGTCCTGGGTTATTTCCACCAAGATCTCATTGTAGGGACCTTCTATATGACTGGTACCATCTGGTGGAGATTTATTATGTGTCTTTCCCATGCTGTTTTCCTTTGTGTTTTTGGCATGTGGATTGTTTTATTGTCTGTATTCTGGTGCGAATCTCAAATGTTTCTTCATTGCGTTGAAGGCTTAATTTGCTTGTTTTCTTCAGATATGTTCATTTTCTTCTCCTTGGTTTATGGAGGGCTGGTTGTGTTAGGTTTCCCATTTTCACTTTTGGTTATATATTGGGAGGGTCAGCAGGCTCTTCCCTTTCTGGTCTGGAGGTTCTATTCCCCAAGCACCCTGATGCCTCCTCTCTCTAGACCTGGTGGAAGCCCAGGTGGCTGGGTGACTCTGCCCCACTGCAGTGCACACTGGACCAGGTGTGGCTGGCTGGCAGGCAGCAGGCTGTGGCCAGGGAAGTGATGAGCCCACCTGGTGTTCTGCTTACCTATTCCCCAGGTGCCTTGCTGCCTCCTGTCTCTCCATGTTTATATTTCTAAGGTGAAGGAAAGATACCTTGCACTCTCCCCCTTTTCTAGGCAGGAAGTTTTCAGACACTTTCTTGACTATTCTGAATTATTAAAAAAAGAATCTCCAACTTTTTTCTTAGAACCTATTTCTACATTAAATTTTATACTTGCCCCATATTTATTTTATCTCTGCTACAATGCTAAAAACAAGTCAGGAAAAAAGGCTGTCCTTTATTTCTCCCTCGGTTCTCAGATGGCTTAGTTTTAAGAGGCATCTGTAATATATCCTTTTACTTGCAGTTTTGAATGCCGTGGTTTCATCTGCCAATCTCTTGCTTGATCTTTTGCTTTAAGGAAAAAATATTTTGCTTAAATACTAAAAGGTGTCTTAAAGTCTTTCCATATGTAACTTTTCATTCATTTTTATATGGAAATATGACCTCTTTGTTTCAGAAAATTTTCTCCTTGAAAATGAGCAGAAAATAAAGAACATGTCATGATAGTTTTTGTTCAGTCTCCAATAGTAGAACTGAAATGAAAAAGAATGAAAATAAATTCCTAGGGGTATCCTGATAAATGTTTCCCCACAAAGTCACATATGCAGACACTGGTTATCCTTTAATCTTAGTTTCTCCAAAGAAGTCTTTCTTTTCAACCCACCTACAGTGATCTCTGCTTCCTCTGAGTTTTCTTGTTCTGTAAATCAGTTGAGGAACCACACAACTTGCACAAGGTCAGATAACAATGAAATGATGTTGCTAGAACTTCAATCCAGGCACTCTGGATTTACAGCCTGCCTGAACTCTTATTCACAGTTCAGTGCTATTTTCTTCAGTGTGTGAGAAAATGTTGATTAGGTAAACTGTGTACAGTTGACAAAAGTGTAGACAGTGTGTTTTATCACGTTTCCATTTTAGTAAAAATATGTAATAATGTCAAAGGCTTGAAAAATGTGTTGGTTCAAAGGAATATAATACAGGAGAATACTTACTTACATCTCAAACTAACTTTCAAAGATTTTTTTTTGGCATTTCTTGGGGATGGCAAGTTTAGGAAAGAATGACAATATAAGCTGGAGAAGTAGTTCACGTTCTAGTTTTTATCTTGGAAGCCTCCAGACAGAGGAGATCAAATTAGATAATCCAGCCAGGATTATGGGCCATAAAGGAAACCCACTTCCCTACCTGACTCTAGCTCAGTGATTGAGCTCTATTTTCATTAGCCTGCTAATTTTTTCCTTCTAATCTGCCAATTGTAATCTTCTTATATACTATTCATGTTTTTAAAATGCACTTTTTTTCTATTCTAATCCCCTTCACATTTCCCAGTATATCACAGTGATTTTGAAAGACACTCAGAGTTCTAGTCACTGAGGTTGGTCCATTTGTTTGCTTCTCAATTTTAAAAAAGCCCGAGCCTCCATTTTGTAGGTAGAGGCAGGAGGCTTTGGGTCCAGGATGCGGGAGTAGTCGGTGGCTCGCTGGTGGGTGGTCATGGGCTGTTTGGGCGCCCTGCATCTACTCTCCCCAAAAGGGAGGCAGGCTTGGACTTCAGGGAGCCACTGCTAGGGCCTGAAGTCGGACTTCTCTTGAACTACTATGCTGAGGAGACTCAGATATTGGCCTAAACTCCCAGACTGAACTCAGCAGATTGGCTCATGAAAACTGTATTGAGACAAAGGAACGGGTCTGGCAGAAAGCAGTATCTACTATCCTGGGCGTGGCAGCAAGGAAAAGGACAAGTAGTGGAAGCACTGTAATCTGAAAAGCAGACTGAAAGGTGACAAAGAAGTGCTCAAGATGGGTGGTGGAGAGAGGTATAATATTCCAACCCCTCAATCCAGAAATGTTAGTAAGAACCAACAACAGCTTAATAGACAGAAGACCAAGGATCAGAACTCCCAGATGAAAGTTGTTCATAAGAAAAAAAGAAAGAGGACATGGTTATAACTCATCAGCAGCTGCATGACAGGCCATGCAAAAGGGGGGAAAGAACAAGAACATTTCAAATAATCCAAATTGGAACACTAGTTTATCAAGTCCCAGCTTCCTTTTTAAGTCTCAAGCTAATCAGAAGTATGCTGGAGCAAAATTTAGTGAGCCACCATCCCCAAGTATTCTTCCCAAGCCACTAAGTCCCTAGGTTCCTGTTTCCTTTAACCCTTCAGATAAGGAAATAATGGCATTTAAACTTAAAACTTTACTTAAAGTATAGGTGTAAAAGAAGAACTAATGTCTAAATTTAGTAATATTTACTGTTAGTTGTTCTGAAACTCAGTAGGGAATTCTGTAAAATTGCTCATTTACAGGTGTAATCAACTATCTGCTTTATGTGCTGTGTGCACTGTGATGTAATATTACCAATTACTGTAACTTTAACAGTTGTACTTCATAGTGTTGCTAACTACAAGTTTAGTTGTAAGAAATAAATGGTAACCTTTTCTATTGTCTCTTAGAGGAAAAGTAATTTTAAGATGTACAGGTTACTGTTAAGAGTTATTTGCAGTGAACCAGGTGATAAGTATGAGCTCAGATATACAAAGACTAAAAACAAGTAGACAATTCAATTAAATTTCCTAGGGAGACTCAAACAACTGCCAAAAGAACATGGAAAATTTCCTTAATAGTTGCATCTTAATAAATTGTACAGTGGTAAATGTGCAAAGGGCAGTTGGGGTTATTAGAACGAGGCACAGTGGCCATTTCTTAGAAGCAGTAGATAGGCATTTATCAGCCTATTTCAGAAGCAGAAATAGTATTAGAGATAATAGCTTTCAGAAGAGAATTCTTGTACTGTAGCATTGCACAAGCTATTCTGGGTAATCTGGCCTCACCTGGACAAAGCTTGCTTGAAGCAGGGAGTTTTATAATGTGAAAATTACATACCTAGGGAAAAGCCATGTAAATATATGTAATGAACTTGTAACATATGTAAAATTTTCTTGGCCTTTATCCAATGAAATAGACTATTTTTAATATGAATTTGATGAATGTAAGACAATGAACATTTTTATGCTATAGTCTAATTTTAAGAGAGCCCTGTGTTTAAAAGTGCCAGTGTTGTGTGTAATTGATTTGACTGTATATTATACTTCAAAGTAAATCTATCATAGGTTTTATAAACTGAAAGCATATTGCTGACTTATGTTTCTTATTTTTGAATAAATGTAAAATGCACCACAAGACTCCTGCTCCTACATCTTTAAACCCAAAGATTCAATATGGCTTCATCGACCCTAATGATAAAGTGTGACCCAAGGGACTCTTTATGCAAAAAAGGATGTGATATTTTGTGTAACACTCCATAACATTTTGCCAACTTTAGCGTAAACACTTGTACTACAGTTAACCCAAAGTGTTACTTTTCATTGTTTAAGCAAAGTAGCTTTCATATTTCTTAAATAATTCAGATGATATACTGGCCAAATTAAACATTGACTATCCTAAAGGACAAATTTGTATAGTACTTAAAGCATGTGATCTTTTTTAATTTTTAAAAATTATTTATTTATTATTTTATTTATTTATTATTTTTTATGTGTATGAATGTACTGTCTGTATGTAGATTGGTGCACCCATGTCATGCAATGCTGCGGAGATCAGAAGAGGGCATCGGATTCCCCTGGAAATGGAGTTAAAGACAGTTTTTAGCCGCAATGTTGGAGATGGGAATCGAACCTGGGTCCTCTTCAAGAGCAGTTGGTGTTCTTAATTTGAAGTATTAAATAAAAATTTCCCTTCCCCCCCAAATTTTTAAAGCCTTTATTTTTGAAACCTCCATACAAGAAAAATGAAAAAAAATCAAACCTTTAAATGATGAGTAAATGACCTTATATAAGTAAATTATTCTATAAGGTAGGAGACAAAAATGAAACACATTAACTATTTCATTATATTTCAACTGGTACATTTTAGCTTCAGTTTTCTCAATTTCAGTTCAACTGATTCATGTTTATAATTTTTAGCAAATTAGTTCCTCATCTCTGATCCAGGTCCTGAAAATTAATAAGATGATTGGAGTACCTAATTGAATATTCCCTCACTGGTTAGGAGGAGCAGCTGAACTTGTGGAGGACAGAGGTTCAGTTGCCATCAGTCACATGGCAACCAAAAATCATCCATAACTCCAGTTCTTTTGCATGACATGGGGCACTTATATGTAGGCAAAACACACATAAACTTAAATAATATAAAAATAAATTTTCATGTTTAAAATTTTAATATACCTTTATTAATGTTTTCTGTACTTCACACATCATTTTTCAGTTCAATTTAGGCTTATTCTCCTTTCCCTTCCCTCCACCCCACCCCAGCTCAGGCATTCTGCCATACATGTCCTGCATCTTTCTCTCAGTCTTTTAAAAGTTTTTCTCTGAAGAGGTTTATTGTTTGGGGCAGAATTTAACTGTATCAATCCATTTTTTGACCCAGTCCTTATGTTGTTATTGTCCCCTCCCATTTGTATTGCTCCAAAATATGCCTATATAAATGTCATATATGTATCAGAATTATGGCCTCCAGGAATAAACGGTATGCTAACTCTGAAATATGTTTAGGAATTCACATTTTCCCTTTAATTTTATATTACTCTAAAATATGAATACATACCTTCCACACATATATGTTAATTACCATGTCTGAAAATAAGTGGTAAGTTAATTCTAGGGTCCACTAAGAGACATATTATAACAGCACAGTTGCTTTCATATAGAAAGAAATATAACAATAATGTTGCTCAGCTTGTCTTTCAACTGGGGATTTGGTGCAAACATTGAGCTTATATAATTTCATACAATGGTTCTTAATCAAATTTAGAACCCCTTCCCTCAGAAATGAAAAAAATAAATAACTATTTTTAGTACAAAGGTAAATTCAAACGAGATTGGTCTAGTATTCCTTTTACTTGTAAGATTGATCTATGTCCCTATACATACATTATCAATGAAAATGAAGAGATAACAGGTACTGTATATGGTGTGCTGGATAGCTTTAGTGTCAACTTGACACACCTGGGTTGAGGGAGCCTCAATTGGGGAATTGGCTCCTTTGGACTGGCCTATGGCCACATCTGTGGAGAATTTTCTTGATTGTCAAGCAATGTGGGAGGGCCCAACCCACAATGAGTGCTGCCACCCTGGGCAGGTTGTTGTGTACTGTATAAGAAGGCAGGCTGGGCATGAGCAAGAGGAGCAAGCCAGTGAAGAGCATTCCTCCATGGCCTGTGCTTCAGCTCCTGCCTCCAGGTTCCTGCCGTGAGTTCCTGCCTTGGGCTCCCTAAGTGATGAACTGTGACCCAGGAGATGTAAGCTGAATAAACCCTTTCCTCCCCAAGTTGGTGTCGGTCAGAGTGTTTTGTCACAGCAATGGAAGACAAACTAGAACAGAAATTGGTACCAGAATTGGGGTACTGCTGTGACAGACCTGACCTTGGTGTTTTGGGGAAGGATTGTGGAAGCATTTGGAACTTTGGGCTAGAAAAATAATTGAATGCCTAAAGATCGTTGCTGTGGAGCTTGGAGCAGTTTTGCTGAAGGGTTTGTAGAAGATGGAGGCCTGGCTTGTGAAGTTTCTAGTTTCAAAGGGAAGCAAAGGTCATCAGGACTGTTTAATCTGTGGGTTCTGGTCAGCTGGGGCTGAAAAATCAGCTGTAAGTAACAAGAGACTAGAACCTGAAGTGAAATCTTTGTTGTACTGGGACAATTGATGCTGGTTAGCTGGGGCTGAAAAATCAGCTGTAAGTAACAAGAGACCAGCATCACTGTGGTGAAATCTTCTGGGAAGATTTCTTCAGGGTCAGCACCCAGAAGCTGTGTTCCAGAAGGGGCCTGAGCCTCAATCTCAAGCCAGAAGCAGGACTTGGTAGTGTGTAAGAGTCTCCTATATGGTTCTGGTGTTGAAATTTGAGGGGGTTACAGAGAGCAGCCAAGGCTTGGCACTGTGACAGGTCAGGAAAGACCGTTGCTGGAAGTGCACCTTGGTTGCAGTGAAGACCCCAGGATTACAGGGGTCATGGAGAGAAGCTGAGGCTTTGCACCAGGAGAAGTCAGAATAGACCATTGGTGAAGGTGCTGCCTCAGTTTCAGTGGTGACCCCAGGTTTTTGGAGCTGCCCGGATCATGGGACTACCACCAAGATCAGCATCAGGTGTGAAATGGAGTCAGCCTGGGCCTTCAAGATGAGCTGTGTGTGCCACAGATGGCAGAGTCAGAGAGGGGGAGATGCCGAAACCCTTTGGAGCCCAGAAGATCGTGAGTGAATCCCAGGTGTCCAGCCTTGAGCTACTTTTCTGGACTTAAGTTTTGTTTGAGACTTCCTGATTCTTCCCTTTGAAATAAGACAGTACTTGTTTTGGATTTTACAGCAGCCCACAGTTAAGAGGCTTTTAATAGACTGAACTTTTAAGGGTTTGGACATTTTAAGGACTGTGGGGCTTTTAAGGTTGTACTGTCTTAGGTTGTGATTAATGTTAACATCATACTTTGGGGATAAGAACTGGAAACGTGGTGGTTTAATAGTGATGTTTTTTGACAAGTTGACAAGGGGTCAATTGTGCTGGATAGCTTTAGTGTCAACTTGACACACCTGTGTTGAGGGAGCCTCAATTGGGGAATTGGCTCCTTTGGACTGGCCTATGGCCACATCTGTGGAGAATTTTCTTGATTGTCAAGCAATGTGGGAGGGCCCAACCCACAATGAGTGCTGCCACCCTGGGCAGGTTGTTGTGTACTGTATAAGAAGGCAGGCTGGGCATGAGCAAGAGGAGCAAGCCAGTGAAGAGCATTCCTCCATGGCCTGTGCTTCAGCTCCTGCCTCCAGGTTCCTGCCCTGAGTTCCTGCCTTGGGCTACCTAAGTGATGAACTATGACCCATGAGAAGTAAGCTGAATAAACCCTTTCTTCCCCAAGTTGGTGTCGGTCAGAGTGTTTTGACACAACAATGGAAGACAAACTAGAACAGGTGGTATTCACTATATATCATTTGATTTATTCCTAAGTATTTTATGTACAATAAAACTCTAGAATAAAATCATTGCTATTACCTTTATTTTATTCATTTATTTAGTTAGCTATGTCTTTGCATGGTACATGTGGCTATGCATATGTATGTGAGTGAGGATGTCTTTGTTTATCCATATACATATGTGTGTGGAGGCCAGTTGTGAATATGTTCAAGTGTCAGTGACTTTCCACCCATTTTTTGAGACAGGGTATCTTTTTGAACCATGAGTTTGGTACTTTTTTATTAGGCCAGCTGCCTAGTGAGCCCCTGGGACACACCTGTCTCTTCCAGCCAACACTGGAATCACAAATGTATAACACCATGAATAGCCAACCTGAATCCGTAGACTATGTGTTCAATTTATATGCATATTATTAATACTTATTAACAATAGTTGGAAAACATAACAATACTAGTTCTGAAAAGTGAAAAATAAGATTTCAAATAGTAAGTCATCATAAACACTCTGAAAGTTCCATTCAAACACCTTCTACTGATTCTATATACAGTGAAGTAAATTGCAAGCAAATGTTTTGATATCTTTATTTGTATATTTTACATATTTTTAAATCTAATTTCATAGAACTCACTAAAATCTAACAATGGCTGGCTTGTGCCATCCATTTGTAAATAGTCACATCTTGATACTCTTATGTGCATATGTGAATATTTGCAACAACTGAGCCCTTTTCTGAAAATGGGCCACAGTGTAACACATACTAATTAAAAGTCATGTAGCTTCAACCCTTTTTAGGGCTATTATCTTCTTTTTATCTTAACAGAAAAAATTATATGTCCAAATAAATCCTTTCAACCAAATAACTTACAAATCTTTTTGCTGTCTTGTACTTGGGAAATTCCCAAACCCTGATAATCGATTGCAAAGACAGGTTGAAATTGTTTAATTCAGAATGACTTCATACACATAAAATTTACAAACTCCATTTTCCCCTTTCTATTCTTTCTGGTAATAGTTTAAAAGCACTCTCTTCTCTTTACTGTGCTTCTCCCAAGTTGCCTTTAGGTTCACATTTACTGGTAACAGTTTTACAAGGGAAGAGATCAGACTAAGGTCAAGTAGTGATAATTATGATCTCTCTGGTTGGCTGAGTCTACACACACACATAGTGAAGTGGATAATTGAGACAACTATCAAGATAATTCAAGGCAAAAAGGATTCTTGCCTAAATTATCTGGCTATTTCAAATGAGTGTGTTTTGAGCAGAATTATCCATCTAATTGCTTCAATTTTCCACTTCACTTTGTCTGGGTTGCCCCGATTCACTTGGGTGTGGAGTTGATGAATATATCTCCCCAAATCTATGGCTTTCCCTTTCCAAATTACCATTTTTTATACAAGCCAAGCTTTTTTAAAAAAATAACCGCTTAGGAGCAACTCTATGTTGTTTAATTCTTGGAGAATTAAACTGCAGTGAGATCTTGGGCAATGGTATCTCTCGGGTCCTGTGGAAATCTAAATGGAATCGTTCAATGAATGATATTGTCTTCCCTGAATAGGTTTAAAGAATCTTGAATAAATAGTAAATCTTAGTGTCACATATCATATCCATATAATCAATATCCACGCTGAAGATGCTGGACATAGTGTGGACCTGACTTGCATCTCCAGAACTGCAGTCCTATAAACAATCTCCACTTCTCTACAGAGCCATTCTGGCATTTGCTTTGCTCTGAAATTTTCTCTGGAAAAGCCCCATAATTTTCAAAAGGATATATATATATATATATATATAATATATACTGTATTTGAGTGTGTGCTGCTGCTCCTCTCCATAAAAGTAATTGTTAACATCAGCAGAGATTGGCTGCAAGGAATACTGAGAAGAAAGTGAAAGGTGAAAGAGTCTAGTGGAGTTGCCTGGAGGTGCCGAATACTTATTAAATGAAACTGTCAAGTTGATTTTCAAAGGGCTCTATTTCAGAGACCTGTTAATGAGTTGAATTCATTTTCCACGCCAATTACTTAGAGTCTAAGTTTCTACAGTAGCCTGCTGTTAGCCTCTCATGTAAACAATCTCAGCTGCTTATAGAACTCTTCTTATGGAGGCAAGCAGAATCAATAGCTGAGCTAGGTTTCCCTTGCACGTAGAAGGCCAGATTAGTAGATTGTTCATCCTAGAAAGGTTTTCATCCAAATAATTGTATCTCCTAGCTTGAGTTTATCTGTATAATATGTTCATCAAGTCAATGATGAGCTATAATCATATTGGTAGAAATTTCAAGACTAAATTAAAAACAATATCTGCAAGTTCTGTCTTTTAACCAACCTGGATTCATATGAATATGCATGAAAAATTCCCGAGATATTCTCCAATTATATTCCAAACATTCGTGATGATATCTGAACAGATACATGAAGCTATGGTCACATTTCCTTAACTTCTCATTTTGTTTATCTTTCTGCAGGGTAATTTATTTTTTTTTAATTTTTAATTTATTTTTGTATGTGTATGAATGTACTGTCTGCATGTAAGTTTGTGCACCCGTGTCGTGCATTGCCATGGAGGTCAGAAGAGGGTCTCGGATTCCCCTGGAACTGGAGTTCTCCTGGAATTGGAGTTACAGATGGTTCTTAGCTGCCATATGGGTTCTGAGGATTGAACCCGGGTCCTCTGCAAGAGAAGTCGGTGCTCTTAACCGCTAGGTTATCTCTCCATCCCCTCTGTAGGGAAGTTTAATCTCCAGAGGTAAAGCTTAGATTGGAAAAGGCAAATAAACATTTTCTATTTTCTTCTTTATGCTCACCATTATACCCAAAGTTAGAAATATTTTTCCTATTATAAGTTCATGAGATGTATGCAATGCATTCATTTTTTTTACTAGATAAAATGAAGACATTCAGAATCCTATACAATTTACACTGAATTATATTTGGTACATTTAGAGCTACAAAAACCTTGCAAAACATCAGTAATGTTATATGCTAAAATTGCTTTAAAAATACTTTTCTTCCAAACCTTAAAAACCAATACGAGGCCAGAGAATACTAAAATCAGAAATTAACAATAGCTCTTTTCCTTTAATGAAGTGTAATTTTAATCTATTTATTTTACGTGTATAAGTGTTATGCCTGCATGTAAGTGTACCCATGTTGTGCAATGCCCAAAGAGGACAGAAGGCACCAGATTCCCTGAAACTGGAGTTACAGACTGTTGTTAGCCACCAAATAGGTGTTGAGATTTGAACATCGGGCTTCTGAAAGAACAATCAGTGCTATAAACCACTGAGCCATCTATCTAGCCCCAAGAAATGTAAGTTTGATAAACTTTCAAGGCTTGTCACTGTATGAACCTGTCTATCAATGGCTTTGAACCCTGATTTTGAGGATAATGCTGAATTCATGAGCATGATACTTACATACTCATGATGGTTCCATGTTCTTCAAGGATCTTTGTGTTTGAGGTTTAGAATCCTGCAGCCATCATCTAACAATCTATAGGAAATTGATCTTGGAGCTCTGTTTTACACATGAATTTCACCAGAATAACAGAACATGAGACAGAGGCTTAGAATTTTACTTCATTCGCACTCCCTCTTCCTACTGCTTCTGTTCTTCTCCAGGCTGATTTTTGAACATTCAACCACTGCTGCTCTCCACTGTCAGAGAGAGTAGAGAACCGTGTGAATCTTTGCTTAGATCATGAGGCTTCTCTCTTGGCCTGACAGTATCATGGTGAGTTGGACAAGTATCTTATTAATAGTAAAAGTAGCTCCTATCCTCCTTTTCTATCACAGGCAGAAGACCTGGTGTTCATAAGCTTTTGGTGAATCTCTTATCTGATTCAGATCAGAACAATGGGCTTCAGGAAAGAAGCACTTTCCTTGACTTCCTCTTTTCTTTCAGAAAATGAGTGTACATGGTCCTTTGTTTAGTAAGAATTTAAACATAAGCACACAAAATGTTATGAGCCAGGGTCTTGGTTATCTACTCACCACACTAGTATTTCATATCCTGATGGACTGAGACATTGGATATCAAATTAAAATAGAAACCAATAAATAAACCATGATAGTGAAAGGATGGCTTTAACAACACTTTTATGTTGGTCTATTAAAAAGAGGCTATTAATTTTGGAACAGATCTTATTAAAGAAGGACACAACCAACCAAAATTAGGTGGCAATTTGAGTAGTCTACTGGCAATCTAAGACCATGGCCAAAGATGAACATATTACCCTGGTCCCTAAACTAACTATAAGCCAGGAAATACAGATCTGAGGAAAAAAAAAAAAAACCCTATTATTGTGTGAATGTATAAAGGTCTTCTCAGTCTCTAAACTTTAATATCTTCAATAGTAAAAATAAATATTATCTTCTATTGTCAAAGACCTTCAAATGCTACAATTTTGGCTATCTGTGAATATTTTAGGACAGATATTTTGGTTTTAGCAGATAGATTACTTGGAACTAATTGTTATACTTTATGGTAGTGATTCTTTACAGGGGAAATTCTACCACAGAGTGAATCTTAGAAAAACTCAGAAACATTTTGGTTTTTTAAACATGGCTAAAGCAAGTGTATGCTAATAACATCTAATAAGTAGAGGCCAAGTATATTCCACAATATCCTATAACGTTGTTGTAGTTAATATTCAATTGCTGTGACAAAACACTCTGATACCAACTTGGAGAGGAAGGGGTTTATTTTGCTCACATCTCCCTGGACACAGTTTATCACTTAGGGAATCCGAGGTACAAACTCAGGGCAGAAACCTGGAGGTAGGAGCTGAAGCACAGACTATAGAGGAATGGAGGAATGCTACTTACTGGCTTGCTTCCCTTTCTTCCATGCTCAACCTGCTTTCTAAAAAAATATTTATATTTTTAATGCACATGAGTTTTTGTTGTGCAAAGTCCTCAGAGATCAGAAAAGGATGTTGGATTCCTTGGAATTGGAGTTAGGAGAGTTGTTAGCCTCCATGTGTGTGCTGGGAATCAAACCTGTGTCCTCTACAAGAGCAGCCAGTGATCTTAACTGTTGAGCCATTTCTCCAGCCCCCATCAACCTGCTTTCTTACACAACACACAACACGCCAAGGGTTGGCACTGCCCACAGTGGGCTGGCCCCTCTCATATCACTCAACAAATCAAGAAGATGCCCCACAAACTTGGCCACAGGCCAGTCCAGTGGAGGTACTTTCCCAATCGAGACTCCTTTAACCCAGGTGTGTCAAGTTTACACTAAAGCTATTCAGCACAAAAGTATAGAGCAGTCACCCACAAGAAATAATGATGTAGTTGAAGGTGCCAAGGTTGAGAAATTCCTATGTTTGAATGATATACTGTTTATTTGAATTCATGATGATTTGACATATTTTCCCTCTAATAAAGGGACAAGTCTGCCTCATAAAGCATGGATTGAGACTTAATGAACTAATCAAATTTGAAGGATAGTGACTAAAATTTTTGTTGCATTCTAGCACTGAAAAACACGAACATCTGCATTTTGCAATCTTTTGTTTGACTAAGTCTTTTACACATAATATGTGTCAAGAATAAAACCTTAGGACCAAATTCTTATTCTAATAATTAGTCAGGTTTTCCACTGTTTAACTTTGTTTTATCAGTGGATTACTAAAGGTATTAACTGTCTTTAACTCCAGTTCCAGGGGAATCTGATGCTCTCTTCTGACCCCCTAGGCATTGCACGACACAGGTGCACCGACCTACATGCAGACAGTACACTCATACACATAAAAAATGATAAATAAATTAGAAAAAAGAAAGCACAAGATAAATGTTACGTGATAGCCCTCCCAGCCCCAATTTTGCAATTAAAGAAGTGTGAGGGGCTGAGTTTTCAAAATTATTCAGGTAATTTTGTTGTTTTCATCATAGTTGCCATCATTGTTGTTGTTGTTTGTTGTTAAGGAATTACAAGTTCTACAAAATGTCTCAGAACACTGATACCTTCTATTTTGAGGCTGGGTTTTGATTCCTGAGAAGACAGCTTCAAATATAAAACAACATAGATAATGTGTTCTCCCTTTTTCTTAAAAAAAGAACAACACAGAGCAGCCTATATTGCAATGTAGGCAAATCCCACTCTGTAAATGAAGACTCCCTATCTATGTCACTACTCTCTTCCTTTCTTTTCCTTAGTTAACAAGTGTTCCTGCAAGGAACTAAAACAAACAATCATATGCTTTCCTATAGATAGATCCATTTTTTTGCAAAAAATTCTCCCTAAGGAGAAATTTCTTCTCTAGCATACATAACACGTTTTATTGGTAACAACTAAAATTCTTAGTTCTTTAACAGATCTTTAGCAATCTATTTTCATATTCATTTTCAATGTATATTTTATTGAATTTTTGCATTTCATGAAATGCATCTTAACCATATTTAGATTCATCTCCTATTTGCTACTTCCCATAGCCTACCCACAGGATTTTCTGCATTCGATCACACTTGTTAAGGTCTATCAAATCAAGTTTGTGGACCCAGATGTCCTTTGATTTTATTTTATCCTCTGGACCCTATTCAACCTACCCAGTGACAACCCCCTTAAAGAAAAGAAGCTTTCCCTCACCCAGCAGTGATTAGCTGTCAATACTTCCTCTCCTAAGGTTGGGGCCTCCTGTCCATTTCCCCAGTTCAGGGTTACAGGGTTTTTTCGATTGATTTTGCCTGGATTTTGCATATCCTGTCATTGTTGCTGTGAGTTCACATAAGCAAGTTCCAAGAGGCCTGGAAGATTCTGTTATGATCACACATTAACCCTGTCTCTTACAATTTTTCCACCCCTCTCCAGCAATGTTCCCTGAGCCTTAGGTAGGTGAGGTTAAATATAAGAGATTTATGCAGGTATGCACACTCTGAAATTTCTTTTTATCTACACTTTGGCCAACTGTGACCTTCTGTAATCATCACACTGCCTTCCACGGAGAAGCTAAATGAGTTGAAGATGCAGTAATATTCTCTCTACCACTGTTTCACTATGTTCCCTGAGGCTTAGATGTAGAGGTTCCATTGTAGACATGTCGCTTAGGTTTGCACATCTCACAGACAATTATTCTGTTTGTTATCAGTTGCGAAACCCTGTAATGGTCTCTATCTGTTGCCAAAAGGTTGTTCGTTGGTGAATTGTGACCAGTATACTTGTCTATATCCATAAGACTCTACATTTAGAATAAAGTAAGAAATTGCATTTGTCAAGGGATGTGACAGATATTGGGTATTCTTTAGGGTCTATGACCGTTTCATCCATGTGTATTTGCTTATGTTTGCAATGGCATACGTGAGTTCCTTCCACTGAGTGCTAACTAATATTACACACTGCTGAATATCCCAATATAGTGCCATTATTACATAGATGCAGTTTGTTGTAATAGTCGTTGTATTTATAAAACTTTAAAGCTGATATTGGACCATTGATTGATTTAATATTGCTATTATACTACCTTCTGAAATTTTTAGAATTATTGAAAGTTATTAGAATCATCATTGGCACACCCAACTACTAAGATTGGATCATTTTACCTTATTTTCCATTTATTTTTTTTTAATTTTATTGAATGTTTTCATTTTCATATAATATAGTTTGTGGGTATGCCACCAAGGTTTGTGGCAGGGCCCACTTAATCCCAGGACAACCTATGTGGAAAACACATGCAGGAAATCACTCCACATGGACGCATGTTGAGGTCCAAATGCAGAGAGAGATTTTATTGCAAAATGTCTGGTTATATAGCAAGCGTGACTCTTAATCTCAGGGAATCCTAAACCTTTTAGTCACTAAACCTCACCCCATGGGTGTGAGCAGGGCGGTCACATTGGCTTAGAATGCAACCCATCTTAACTAAGTTTTCCCACATCTCACCCTTTTCATTTTATTTTTTTAAATTTTTCTGAGAGGCAGGGGAGCCCATGGGCGAGGATAACAACCCAAAGGAACCTGAATTTTGAATAGCCAGCTGCTCACGCCTGTTTTGAGTGCTAGGCAGTGGAGGTCAGACCTGAAACTTTATTTTCCCACTAAGGCCAATTAATACCCAAAAAATCCAACAATGAAATGAACCAATTTTTAAGCATAAACAATGAATGTAAGTAACATTCATTTAAATCCAATTAGCAAGTACCTAATGTCCAAATTTTGAAACAACCCAAGGTTCCCATATTCCAATTGGAGAAGTTTGTATGCACAAGCATGTTGATCAAATAAGAGTCCAGTCTATATTGCTGTAGTCTCACGATTTGCCCCAATCTCTCCACAGCCCTTACATTCTACCATGCCTCCTCTTCCCCAAAATGTTCCCTAGGTTTTGGAAAAGGGGCACAAGTGGGTGAGAAGCAAAACAGTTTATTTTCTCTGGAGATGTCATTTTGGCCTCTAGTATGTTCAGGTTGTTTCCCTTCATGGATAGGCAGCTTATCCAGGGGTACCTTTTTAATCCTACTAACAAAACACAAGCAATTAGATGTATAGGCATTTAAGCAGTAATAATTATTATGGCAAACTAAGCTATGAGCATAGACACAGATGTTTGGATGGTACGCTAATCCACAAACTGTGGTTTTTCTGTAAAGGGTGACAAGTTCTTATTGTGGCTTATAACATCTCCTAACCACTAGAGGCCATAATCTTGTGGCATCAGCCGTGAATTATTCCTCCAAGGTGAGAGCTAATCGCCAATTAGATTTGGGATATATATAGACACAAGGCTGCCACTGTTCCACAGTATCTCCAGGCAGTTGAGGTGTAGCTGATACTGACAGAGGACTCTTGCTTGACTCAAGGAGACAAATATTTTGCTTTATTGCTTTAGTGGCCTTTAGTAACACTGTCTGGCATTTCAGTGGCCACTGTACATTAGCAAGTGACGTCTCAAAACATTTTTTCATGCTTACACCAGGTCTTTGACAACAGGGACTTACCACCTTTCTCCTTGAAGATATCCCACTTATAGGCAAAAGCCTTTATAATTTGGGGGACTTGGATCCCCTAGCCAACATCTCCTAGGCAGAATAATCCATTGCAGATATCAGAGCACTCCTGTATTAATATATTTTGCTTAATTACACAGCTTATAAAGACTTTACTATTGTATTTGGCTCTAAATAGAGAATTATCCTTTCACAATTCCTATGTATCAGTCAGTTAAAGAAGGTAGTTGTATTAGTCACTTTTCTGTTGCTGTGATAAAACACCATGACCAAGGAACTTATAAAAGGAAGAGTTTATTTGAGCTTACGATTGACGGTTCCAGGGAATTAGAGTCCATTGTGGCGGGAGGCATGGCGGCTGGAGCTGGAGCAGCACACTGAGGGTCACATCTCGTAAAGAGCACAGGAAACAGAGAGAGAGCAACTGTAGACCACGAGGCTTGATAAACTCACTAAGCCTGCCCCCAGTGACACACTTCCTCCAGCACGGCCACACACCCCAAGACCTCCAAAAACAGCGCCACCAACTGGAGACAAACGTCTGAATACCTAGAGCCTATGGGGGACACTCATTCTAACCACCACAGTAGTTATACCTGTTTTATAAGAAATTAGCACTATAACAGTTTGCTCTAATTTACAGTTAGGGAATGACTTCATTACCATCATGTTTTTCTTTTTCCTATAAAAGGGAGTGGTAGGAAGGTTTCTCAGCATCTGGAAGGTAAACTTCATTAGGGCACATTATAAACAGTTATCCCAAATAGAATTCAGAGAGATGCTCATTGTCTGTGATTCAGGCAATCTGAGGATCCTCTTTCCTTAATGTTCAGATGGGTCAGCTTCTCTGCTGGCATTTCCCAGTCCATCCTGCATAGTCAGAAGTTGTACATTTTCAGGCAGTTAGATTGGTGTTTTTACCTGTGGGAACATACAAATATCCTCCCATTGTTAGTTTCAAGACCTCAAAATTGAAAATTTATCAAAAGGTTTGGAACACAGAGTTTTCCCTTTGTATCCCAGAGGAATACCACCTCCCTCTTTTTGTTTTTTAAATTTTTATATTTTGACCTATATATGCCTAAGTTGTATTACACATACCCATGAACAGGAACCAAAGTGTAAGTTTTCATCAAATTTACCCAATGGTTTATCATTGACTGTATGCTATTTATTTGGGAAGTGAACTTAGATTTAGTCTCTTTAAAGTATCCTAAAAGTAAAAGAAAGTGTTACAAGGTGATATTGTATAACACAGAAAAATATAGAGACCATTTGTGTACCTTAAACCCAAAGTTATTGTTGGAAATTCAATATAGATTACAAATAAAACAATTAACATTTTAAATTCCCAATTAGTTCAAATGTATTAACATTTCTACCAAAACCTTCAACCAAATTTAAATAATGCAGACATTTTTACTAAGTCATTTACTAAGTCTATTAATATCCTATAATATGTAGAAAAAGCTTGGGCAAAATTGAATACATGCCAAATAAATTTTACCCAGTATACACTTTGTTCTTTAAAACTATATGACTAGACTATGACTTCAGAGAAATCGAGTCCATTAACATATGGTTTATTTAAAAAAAAGGGGAGGCTGGAGAGATGGCCTAGTGGTTAAGAGCACCAACTGCTCTTGCAGAGGACCTGGGTTTGATCCCCAGCACCCACATGGCAGCTGAGAACTGTCCGTAACTACAGCTCCAAGGGAATCCAACGCCCTCTTCTGACCTCCATGGCATTGCACAACATGGGTGCACAGACCTGCATGCAGACAGTACATTCATACACATGAAAAATAATAAATAAATAAAATTTAAAAAAATCATACGGTTCATTTTGTATTTTTGTATAAATCTCTACTGAAATACCTCTATATATAAATACATGTTATTGTTTTAATTTTTTTATTAATTTTATTTATTTCTGTATGTGTATGAATGTACTGTCTGCATGCAAGTTTGTGTACCCATGTCGTGCAATGCCGCGGAGGTCAGAAGACGGTGTCAGATTCCCCTGGAGCAAGAGTTCTCCTGGAATTGGAGTTTCAGACAGTTCTCGGCCGCCATGTGGGTGCTGGGGATCGAACCTGGGTCCTCTGCAAGAGTGGTCGGCGCTCTTAACCACTAGGCCATCTCTCTGACCCATACATGTTATTTTTAAGTATACCATTTTAAACTTCAAACCTTACAAAGTGGATTTTAATAACTATCTTCCTCCAAGCTCTTGGCCTTTTTCCAGGCCTGGCATGAAAACCTGATTTAAAGATTCTCCAATATCTAGCTCTTAATAAAATTTGTTTTTTCAGGTCTTATGTCCATTAGTTAATTAAAGACTTGCTAGATATGCCCCATGAGAAGTTGTTACCATCATTACCATCTTGATTTTTTTTTTTTTTTTTGTGGGAGCTTCTAGGAAGCTTCCTTTGTCACGAGCAGGTGCAGCACAGTCCTGCTAAGGGAAAGGGGAAACAGTGCCTACTTTGTGGATAATGTGGGAAACTGGCCCCATTGTGTAGGGGTCAGTTTGTTACTCCTGTAACCTGACCAGAGTGGTAACTTCCTACTCAGGTCCTTAGCCTGGGACAACGAGACATGTTTCTCATTCTTGGCCATGACTTTCCACCTGCCCAAAGCCAAGACAGGAATTTCACACCAGCTACCCAGGCTGGTGTTCCACAAAGGGAACCTTTTTCCACCCAACTGGTCACCCAAATGAAATGCAGTCCTCAACACCAGCTACCCCCTGGTCATCTGAACAAAATGCAGGCTTGTCTTAGCCTGTATGTGTACAATAATAATAAAAAATTGGCAGCCACGAATTCTGCAATGATTTTAATCGGAGTTCAATTTTTTTATTTTCTAAATTTTTAAATTTTTATATTTTGTATTTTTTATTACCAAAGAACCAAAAACGTATTAACACTTTTATACAATGAAAACCTGGTTGCATTTTTGTTTTAGATGTTGAAAGGGCATAACCAGTAGGTGGCAGTGTAGATCCATTATTTTAAAATTTTAAATAGATAACCCATAACCTTTGTTGAAATTGAATTATGTTTGGCTGTTTAATATAAATTTGCGTCTTGAGAAGGAAGGGCCATGTTCCAACTCAGAAGCAATGTTTTTACTGCTATCATGGCTGTTAACATTAAAATATACTTATAACACAAGTACATACATCCATACACACTTGTGCATGCACATACATACATACATACATACATACATACATACTTAAAGAAAGGTTTGTTAGGTTGACCTGTAAGAGAAGAAAGCCACATTATTGTTTGATGTTCAATGAGAAACATGAAATTTCTATAATTTGTTATATTGTTATTTTTACATAATTAAAATAAATGTCCTAGTAATGCATAAAACAGCTGAGATCCATATGCCACCTCTTAGGCCCATTCCCAACCATTTGCCTTCAATGAACTATCCTTAAATTCTACTCCTATTCTTTCCCTATCCTGTCCCTTCTGGTTAATTACCCATAAGCTGTCCCTTTGCTAAGCCTAACTGTCTGTATGCTATTTACAAATCTAAAGATTGAGGATGCCCAAAAGTAGACAGGCCAAAGTTTTTTGTAGTCTTGGACCAATCCATCTTGTCTTATTATTAAGGACTTTGTAAGAATAATAATTATCCATAATCACAACAATAATCATAACAATTATAGCCATTATTGTTATTAATTATCAATAATTATTATTAACCATTATTAGTCAAAACAATCATTAATAATTATTCTGAATAATAATTGTCAATAATAATAGTCAACAACAATGAACAATTTATCATTAGACTGAATTTCTATCAATTACTATTAATAATTATATTCAATAATAATAACTATAGCTATTAATAACAATTACCAGCAATAATTAACAATTTATCATTAAACTGAATAATATGCATACTATAAACCCAACTAAAAATTGTTGACACTAAGGGGTATAAAACAAACATTTTTTATGAGTTGAATCTGTCTTTGTTTATAGTCAGCTCCTAATTAGATTTCAACCTGTAGGATTATAATGAATTAAAAGTGGGAACTTGCATCCACTCACACAAACACACAGCTTGAAGATGGGCTTAAAGAAACACAAAACAGTTTTATTCAAAAATTTCTCATTTAAATTGAACCAAAATATCAATTCATGTTGTTAAAAGACTTTTACCTCCCAGCGCTTGGGAGGCAGACGCAGGCGGATCTCTGTGAGTTCAAGTTCAGCCTGGTCTACATGGTGAGCTCCAGGCCAGCTGGGACTAAAAGGGAGAACCTTTCTCAAAAAAAAAAAAAAAAAAAAAAAAGACCAAAAAAAGGGAAAGAATTTTCTTCTGTTATGAATTATATATTCTCTTTTGCCAGGTTTTCTACAAGTGTTTCACTGACTTTCAAATGTATATTTTTTTTGTTTTTTTCCTCCTTTGAGACAGAGTCTCTTGTAGGCCAGACTGGGCTTGCACTTGCTATGTGTGCATCTGAGGATGGCTTTGAATCCTTGGTCCTCTTGCCTTCACCTGCAACATGCTGTGATTACAGGTGTCTACTATCACCCTTTAAAGGATGGCCTAGCGGTTAAGAGCGCCGACTGCTCTTACAGAGGACCCAGGTTCGATCCCCAGCACCCACATGGCGGCTGAGAACCGCCTGAAGCTCCAATTCCAGGAGAACTCCAGTTCNTGTTAGAACTCCAAGGGTGGGCTGGAGAGATGGCCTAGCAGTTAAGAGCGCCGACCGCTCTTACAGAGGACTCGGGTTCGATCCCCAGCACCCACATGGCAGCCAAGAACTGTCTGAAACTCCAATTCTAGGAGAACTCCATTTCCAGGGGAGTATGACACCCTCTTCTGACCACCGCACCATTGCACGACACGGGTGCACACACCTGCATGCAGACAGTACATTCATACACATACAGAAATAAATAAAATATAGGCTGGCTGTTAAAAAAATTAATTTATGTGAAAAAAAATTAAAAAAAAAAGAACTCCAAGGGCTGTAAATTTTCCTAGAAATCCATCTATTTTGTTTCCAAAATGCTGAAATCAAAAGAATGTTACCTAAAATCAAAATTTAAATGGCATGATTTAGATACCATGTTCTCAGTCCTGCAGCTGCTATTCATGCACAGTAGGCAGGCAGATGGCGCCAGAGCTCAAACCACGTGTGGTCAAGAATTCTGTGAGAAAAAAATCTTATAGAGATGAAACACATTTAAAAAGAGCAAGATAAAATTAAATCAACCAATTAATTTTAACTGTGCACATATATTTACTCAAAGGATATCTAGGGTACCCAGGGGTTAAGTAAAAATATTACACTTTAAGTTAAGCATGCCAAAATGGATTTGAATTACTGCTAGCTAAATCCCAATCTTGTATCTACAAATAGCCAGCAGGTTTTGGGTAAGAAGTTAGATTTAGAAATAGTTACTAAATAAACCAACAAGAAGACAAGAAAGTAATAAAAGGCAAAATTTAAGAAAAAGGAATAAAGTAGCCAAGGTTTAAAATTGTCTGGAAAAAAAGCTGCTCTTGGTAGGGTGGTTCCCTTGAAAGACCTTAATTTGCAGCAGAAAGAAGTGGGCTCCAGGCTAGGAGAGGTACCTGGAGAAAATTTACATATGAACAAGTTATGGTTGGAACCAAACCTGAGGAACCTGTTCCACACAGCAGGAGATGAAGTCTTTCTTTGGGGGAGGGGGGGTAGAATTTAAAACCAGAAAGTTTTTTAGACCTGTAGAATTATGAAAAATGGTTTCAAGGCCAAGCATGGCTGCTAAGCCTTGGTATTAAACTCAGCCCTAAAGTCACTGGCTTTTATAGACTTCAGGAGCGGCCATGCCAGGAGGCATGTGCCTGGAGACAATGGGACACCCTCTCCAAGCCAAACCAGAATCCTGCAGCCTTCCTCTATGTGTATAAAGCCACAAGCCCTCAGACCACGCTCCCATCCATTGAAACCAGCAGGAAAGACAGCTCCACCACAACAGATAGACATCAGGAGAGAGAAAACAAAGAGAAGAAAAAGGCAAAATTTAGGGGTATGCATACCTAATTTAAGGTTTCCTCCTGCCCCACGTAAGTTGGGTGCCATTTGTGGGTATCCACCAAGGTTTGTGGCAGGGCCCACTTAATCCCAGGACAACCAATGTGGAAAACACATGCAGGAAAGCACTCCACGGGGACGCATGTTGAGGTCCAAATGAAGAGAGAGATTTTATTGCAAAATGTCTGGTTATATAGTGAGCATGACTCTTAATCTCAGGGCCAAATCCTAAACCTTTTCGTCACTACACCCCACCTCATGGGTGTAGCCAGGGAGGTACCATTGGCTTAGAATGCAACCCATCTTAACTAAGTTTTCCCACAATAGTTCAACGGTATTTAGATACCCTTCCCTATCCACACCTTTCCTCACTGCCAACAACTCTATTAATGCAGTCTCTTGTATATATATATATATATATATATATATATATCACAGCCTACAGAGTCTGATTTGTGTCCCCAAATGTCCTTCAGTGTGTGTCCATCCACTGAACCTACCAAGAGTTTCATCCTTGTAAGATACTGTTTTTCTCCCTCTCAGCAACCATCAATGGGTAAAAGTTCCTTGGGTTGCCTTTGGATTTCTATTTTTTGTTGTTATTATTATTTATTTATTTATGTTTAAAAATTTTTATTGACTTTTTGAGAATTTCATAAATGTATTCTGATCACATTCAAACTCCTTCCCTTAGTCTCCTCCTGGACTCCAATAGTGTAAGCATTAAATCCAACAATTGATAAATAGGGCCTCATGAAACTAAAAAGCGTCTGTATAGCAAAGAAAACCATAATGCAAGTAAGGCGAAAACCAAGAGAATGGTAGAAAATCTTACCAGCTATACCTCTGACAGAGAGTATAGCTCTGTTATAGGGTAACTCCACTTAAAATATTCTTATAGAATCTTCTATAGTACAAAGTTTCCACACAACTTTTTTCCTTTGTCCTGCCTTAGCATTACCCCAATCCATTTAACCCCTACTACCTCTTACCACTTCCCCACGTTTATAATGGGATGTTCTCTGCTTTGAGCTACCATAATACTGGTGTGTGTTGTCACCATTCCTGTGAGTTCATATGAGTTACTGACTGGAAGATTCTGTTTTCTTGTGTTCATCTACCCTTTCTCATTCTTACAATATTTCTGCCTCATTTTCTACAACAATCCCTGAATTTTAGGATCAGAGGCTTTTAATAGGTATCCTTTTCAGAATAAGTACTCTGTGATCATTTGTTCTCTGTGCATTGGCCAATTCTGGGTTTCTGTGTTAATGACCATCTACTGCATAAGGAACCTTCTCTGGTGAAAGTTGAGCTGAACAATACATTCGTGCTATCTTTAGAGACAATTTTTTGCTCAACAAACTGTTGCTATTGGTGCAGTAGTGGCACTTTTATCTTCATGGTAATCAACAGTTGTCTAATTAAAATTAAATCCCACACAATTAGAGGGTAATCATGTGTAACCATAGCCAAAAACTCATGGTGGGAGAGGTCATAGAGTCTAGAGAAAGACCTACTTTTGCCACATACCTAGACCAACACAATTTCTTACTTTATTCTAAATATGCATCTTCATATTTACAGACAAGTGTATCTTTTACCCCTCATCAAAGAAGCTTCTTTTTGAAACATATGGAGGCTAATACAGAGTTACAGAACCGGTCCAACATGGAGAATTAGTATCTGTGAGATACTTAACTTTAAATAGACACATCCCTAGTCCTTCCCCCTATTAAATTGCCCCCTTTCACCCATTTTCCCCTTACTGACATCTGTCCTGTACTATTTTCCTCTCTAGTTCACCTTCTTAACCTTTGTCCACATGATTTCATTCAATTTTCCTGGCTCCTGCAGATACCTCAGGATATTTAGTCCCATTAAGGGATTGAGAGTTCATATCCACAAATGACAGAGAACATGTGCAGAACTCTTTTGTTTGTATTTTTGAGACAGGGTCTCCCTTTAGTCCCAGGTGGCCTGGAGTTCCCTATGTAGACCAGGCTGGCCTTGAACTCACAGAGATCCACCTGCCTCTGCCTCCCGACTGCTAGGATTAAAGGTATGTGCCACCACACCCAGAAAAAAAAAAACTCTTAAGAAATGCAAAAAATAAAAATAAAAAATAAAAAATAAAAATAAATCTACCATATGGTTTGGCCCTACCACTCCTTGGCATATACCTAAAGGACTCATTCCACTGCAGAGAAACTTGCTCAACCATACTTGTTGCTCTTCTTTTCACAATATCCAAGAAATGGAAACAACTTAAATGTCTCTCAACTGATGGATAATGAAAATGTGTTACATTTACCCAATGGCATTATTCTCTGTGGTAAAGAAAAATGAAATTTATAGAAAACTGGATATAACTAGAAATTATTATATTAAATGAAGTAACACAGACTCAGAAAAACAAGCAACATATTTTTTTCCATTTTTTTGCCTTTTCCAGACAATGTCAACTTGTAGAGCAGGCGGGCCTCTATCTCACAGAGATCCATCTGCCTTTGCCTCTAGAGTCTGGGATTAAAAGCATGGTCCACTATACCCGGCTTCCATCTCTGTATAAAATTATACATCCACAGATTTTTCTGGGCATACTTGCAGTATACCCAGAGTATGAATGGAAATACTTGGCCTTTTTAACTTGCTTTTGTTGATGAAAATTCAGTGAATATGATGCTAATAGTTGTTTAAGCTATGGATCCATTGTTTGTCTTATCTTCTTTTCCTCCTGTAGCTCACTAGCTCACTATGGGAAATATAAAATGGGAAACGTGTCATGTATTTTCCCCCAACCAATAAAAAGATCTTAAAGGCCTACTAATGATTAAGAGAACTCTGAGGGAGACAGACATATATTTATGTTATAACACACTAAGCTTGAAGTTTGATGGATTATTACATAGCATCATGTCAACAATACTCAATACATCTTCCAAGTGGTTGGCCACTGATCATTACCATGGACTTGTCCAGAACCTAGGGTTAGTGTAGGCTGAGAGCGTTCTACATTCTTGCTAATGGAAGATTTACTTGTGATTTAGAGCCATGAGTCAGTAACCTTTAGTCATCCATCTTTCTTTATGCTAAATCGCTACTTTGTGTTTAAAAGATGCCTTGCTGGGTTGTACACTTCATCTACTACAATTTGGCCTAATAATGCACAAAACAAAAACTCATTCAAATAAGAATTTTCTGCAGAAATGAAAGGGTGTTATGAAGTGAAGACTTTCCTCAGATCTTCTGACTAATTTTCTTCAGTAGAGCTTCTGAAGGAAATGACTTTATAATATTTTACTGCAGTTTTACCATTCCGCTAATGTGCAATAATTCCATTTTAGAACACTTTGTCTTTTCCAAGTCTCATAAAATTCCCGACAATGGATATAAGGGAAAAATTATAAAAGATTGATAGCTTGTGGGGCTAGAACACTAGAGTCAAATTGTCAAGGAATCACAATTAGGCTCCATTTTTGCATTTATTTTTCAGCTGCAACTAGTTATGGATCCCCACAGTGCACCTGCACTTTGCCACTGAATATCCTAAAAAAAATGGCAAGTGTCCAATTATGTTGGCAAGTGGCTAATTATGCACACCAGGAGCCAATTGCAGAATCAAAAATGTACATCCTAAAACAGGAAGATCTTTTTAACATGTTGAGCCTTAGGGTGACATACATAGTGTGTATTTATCACCTAATAAAAGAGGGAACAATCATGATCAGATAACAACAAACATTCATTTATGTATATACTTACATATGCAGGTATTTTTATTTATGACTATTTTGCTTTGCCAATATGAAGATGAAACTGAATCTGTTTCTGCCCTCAAAAATCCCTGTAGTTCTGATTAAATTATATNATAGGCTCAAAGTCGTGTATATAAAACAAAATTTAGAAGTTCAAGGTGATTTTACAGCATACAAGAGAGATAGAGCTGGAGTCACCTCTCTATTTACCATTTACTTTTATTGGAAAATTTCCTACATTTGTTTATTTATCCAGGCTTTATGATTTTGTAAAACTGTAGGAAGATTTTGAATGAAAATAAAAATTCTTACTTTACAGATCTTGATATTGAATAAACCCTATTCACCCTGTCATTTATAAGGTTTGAAAATAATTAAAATGTCAAATCCAGGACAAGAAAAGCAGCTACTTGAGAAGCCATGGGCTTCTTTAAAATTTAACCTTTTTAAAATCATTTTTATTGAATTTAACTTTTAAATGTCACAAACAAATAAAACTTCTATTTGTCCCTTCATTGATTTAATCTACAATCTTGATCGGTCTGACACTTATAATTCCAGCAAATCGTCTAAACAGAATTTGAATTTTTCCCTCTAATTCTGTCCAGATCCCACAGCCTCTGGTGGGAGGGGGGGGGCAGTGGTGAATTACAATGCTAGTAGCACTCAGAGACTCATAATTGGATACATTTAAACATTCCCCTCATTCATTTGCTCTTCTTTTAAAATTAAATAGTCCTGAGAAATGAAATTGTTTTCTCTAAACACATTAGATTTTTTAAATTTATTTTTATTTGATCAGTAAGAACACATATTCAATAAACATAAGAAGTATTCATATAATCCAAAGTAGTTAACATCGGAGTTTGTTTTTTGTACAATCCAGGGTCCCCAAGTCCAGTGGAAAAGGTTTGCTTACACAAACATGCTGATCAAATAAAAAATAAATAAATAAAAAAGAAGAAAAAAATAGGAAAAGTCCAGTCCATTTTTGCTGTAATCTCACAGTTCGTTCCCCCTTCTTGTCCCCTACAATCTGACTGGCCAATCTCTTCTGAGAGAGTCCCTGGGCTTTGGAGGAGAGGGTGAGAAGAGTGTGAGAGAGATAAGACCCAGTTTTTATTTTTGTTTTTCTGAGCTGGTAGACCAAACTCTTGGGACTGTTCAAGTTCTGTTTGAAGAATGGACTGGTGGCTCGCTTAGGAATCTCCTTTAAATGATAGTAATAAAATGCAAATAGTAACAAATATTAAGGATTATAATAAGTTACTCTACAGGTACAGACACATATGCTTGGATAATATCTTGGTTAGGACATTATAACTCTGTGACAAAGGGGTGCCTATAGCTTTCTAATGTGGTCAACAAAGCCTCCTGACATTAGGAGGCAACAAGGCTACAGTGTCAGCTGTGTGTCAGTCCCTGCCAGAGTGCCACTATTGCACTATATCTTCTTTGGCATGTAGAAGTGTACAAAAAGTCTGTAGTAAAGCTTCAGAGACCATTTCTTTCCAGCAGTCTGTATAATGCTCTCTGATACCATGAAGATCAACTGTTGATTTGAAACAGCTTAAAGTTTAGGTAAGTATTTATTGACGTGCTGCTATTTACAAGTCAACCTGGAAAATAGGAAATATAACATTCATGCCCTTTTTGTGTTTAAAACAGTAAGCCATCCATGTCTTTTGTCTAAATTAACTGATTCTTATAATCAAACACTTTTTTGGCCAATACAAAAGTTTCCATAAAATTTAGTGAAATTTAGGTTGAAACACCTCTGAGAAAAGCACGCAATAACATGATGTCAAAGAATCAGAGAGTGATCATGAGACTGGAAGATGTTAAAGAAAGATGTTCTAACTGGGAAATTTAGAAGAAAAGATGCAAAGAACAGACTTTTGATAATTATTTTAGCAAGGTTTCTATGTCACATAGACAATAAAGTTTTGGGGAATATATCTGCACAGTTCTATCCTCCTTCTAAGAGATGGTGTGAGTACAGATTACCATGTTATCTCCCTGATCAATGCAATATCTAGCACATAGTAAACACTTAATAAACAGTTAAACAGAAAAAAATACGAACATCAATTCAAGTTAGCGATAACTGATGGTTTTGCATTGATTTCTATTTATTTTTAAATCACCAGAGAATTAGAGTCTTAACTTGCCCCCAGTAGGCAAATTCAGCCCATAAACACAACTATTTTGGCCTAATATTTGATTTTACTTTTATCTTTTACATAAATGCCTAGAGAAGAAGCATTCACTGTCCAGTTCACCTCTGTCATTGCTAATGCCAAGTCGCTGTCTCTTGCTCTGAACTGAAGTTAGTTGAGTTTGTGAGCCTGCCAAGTACACTTTTCCTCCCACTTCAGCTCCTAGCTTCAGAACTGTTCTTATGTGGTTTTTGTTTTCTTTTCTCACTACTCCTCAAATTCTTCCTCATTTATTATATTGACTATTTTTTTACTATTCAGTATATTTCAGACCCTATGGTAGGCAGGACTACAATGAATATAAACCACATTATATATCCTGGGAGTGTTCATAGTGTGATACTGGAGGTAGACAAATAACCTTTGTGCTACAACTTGCATATGTTTAAATATAGCATGCTATGAAAATGAAAAACTCATACCCTTTAATTTTTGTCTTAATCTTAGATACCACTTTTCCTTCTTTCATCTTTCTTTTTGTACTAAAAAAAATATTTTGAACTCTAGACTAAGATACGAATCTGGATCACAATTCTCACTGACTTAAAATGCAGGAAACCTAATCATTTAGGTATTCATCTGTCCAAAGATATGCAAAATAATGGGATGAAAAAGCCTTTGTAATGTGTAATATTTGTGAATTTGGGCTATTATTCTGCCAGTGAATAACTTATACAAATTATTTAAACTCTCCAAACCTTGGCTTTGTAAAATGAAAATAATGGTGCTCTTATTTAAATTATTAAATGATTCAATATGTTGTGCAATGCTTAACACTTAGTATCTAATAATTAGCAGTAATTCTTGGTTTTCAATCTTTCAGTGTCCTGAGTGCCTTTTGTATGTCACTCCTGTCTTTGGGATCCAGAGCAATAAGGCAGAGGTCCTAAATTCATAGACTGAAAGTCTAGTAGGGAATAGATATTCTAAGAATTATAATTAAAACCATTGTTTTAGAATTTGAATATAAAATAAATTCTTCTGTAAAATAAAATAACACCTGGAATATATATGTACATTACCATTACCTATTATTTGAGAGATTAAATCATTTATTAAATTATGTAAAATTTATATTTTCCAACTCAACATACATTCATATAATCCCTGGAATTGTTAAAACTAAAGAGAAATTTCAACATTCTAGGGTTTTTTACCAAGAGTAGAAGATACCAGCTCTCTTTAAATTTAAATTCACCTTATTTCTAGATTCTGACAACCTTGGATACACATAATACACACAAACACACACGCACACTCACATACACACACACACACACACGCACACACACACACACATGAGGAAAGCACCAAAATTAACAAAAATTCTATAGAGAGATTCACAGCAAACTGAGGTGACCTGGGTAGCTACAGTTACTCAACAATTCAGTATAGTATCATAATTATGAGCACAGATATCAACATCTGAACCTCACTGTAGTGTTTATTAACTCCTAAATGTTAGGCAGGTTTAAAAATCTCTATCAATGGAACAGAATTGAAGATCCAAACTTGAGCATATGTAATTTCAGCCACTCCATATTTGACAAAGGGGCCAAGAAAACTCAATGGAGGAAAGAAAGCAGTTTCAGCAAATGGTGTTGGCAAAATTGGATCACCACTTGTAGGAGAATAAAATTAACCCCCCACTTCTCACCCTGTACAAAAATCAACTCCAAATGGATCAAAGACCTCAATGTGGAACACGAAACTCTAAAAATGATAGAAGAAAATATTGGCAGTAACCTATAAGACATAGGCATAAGAAAAGACTTTCTAAATCCAACAGCAGCTGAGCAAGAAAATAAGGTCAATAATTGACAAGTGGGACCTTATTAAACTTAAAAGCTTTTATTTTATTTATTTATTTATTTATTTATTTATTTATTTATTTATTTGTATGAATATACTATCTGCATGTAGGTTTGTGCACCCGTGTCATGCAGTGTCGCGGAGGTCAGAAGAGGGTGTCAGATTCCCCTGGAACTGGAGTTCTCCTGGAATTGGACTTACAGATGGTTCTCAGCCACCATGTGGGTGCTGGGGATCGAACCCGGGTCCTCTGCAAGAGCAGTCAGTGTTCTTAACCACTAGGCCATCTCTCCAACCCATAAACTGAAAAGCTTCTATACATCAAAAGAAACAGTCAAAGAAGTGAAGAGAAAACCCATAGAGTGGGAGGAAACCTTCACCAGTGATACATCTAACAGAGCATTACCATTCAGAGTATATAAACTACTCAAAAAAACAAAGGAGCAAGAAAACAAATGACCCACTCAAAAGATGGAGTAAAGAGATAAACAGAGAGACTTCACAAATGAAGAAGTAAAGATGGCTGAGAAACATCTTAAAAAGTGTTCAATTTCGCTAATACATAAAGAAATGCTAATTAAAATCAGTTTAAGATTTTATCTTACTCCATTAAGACTGGCTAGGATCAAGAACACAAAGGAAACCAAAGGCTGGAGAGGTTGTGGGGAAAGGGGAACACTCTTTCACTGTTGGTGGGAATACAAACTCATAGAACCCCTATGGAAATCAGTGTGGAGAACCCTTAAAAGCCTCAAAATGAGCCTACCACCTGACCCAGTCATACCACTAATGGGTATATACACACACGACTCATCCTACTGCAGAGATGCATGCACATCTATGTTTATTGCAGCTCTCTTTACAATAACAAAGAGCTGGAAGCAGCCCAAATGTCCCTCAACTGACTAGTGGATAAAGAAAATGTGGTACTTCTACACAATTGAGGTTTTTTTTTTAGGAGTTCACATTTTTCCCTTTAATTTTATATTACTCTAATGTATGAATACATAGCCTCCATAATATACCATGATTACACAGTCTGAAAATAAGTGGCCAGTTAATTCTAAAGCCTATTAAGGAATTCACAATATGGGAGTGTAGTTGCCTTAGGATAAAAAGAAATATAATGTTAACTTTTCTCAGCTTGCCATTCAAATAGGGATTTGGTGCTAGCAATCCAAAAATGAAGGATACCATTCCACCCTTTGTTTTTCTGGGACTGTGTTACTTCACTTAGCATAATGGCTTCAAGTTCCATCCATTTATCTGCAAAGTTCATGATGTCATCTTTCTTTACCACTGCATAGAATTAAGGAAATGCAAATTAAAACCACCTTAAGATTTTTTTTTAATTTTTATTTATTTCTATATGTGTATCAATGTACTGTCTGCATGCAGTTCTGTGCACCCGTGTTGTGCAATGCCGCGGAGGTCAGAAGAGGGTCGCAGATTCCCCTGGGGCTGGAGTTCTCCTGGAATTGGAGTTTCAGACTGCTCTCGGCGGCCATGTGGGTGCTGGGGATCGAACCCGAGTCCTCTGTAAGAGTGGTCGGCGCTCTTAACCACTAGGCCATCTCTCCAGCCCCCCCACCTTAATATTCTATCTTACTCCTGTAAGACTAGATATTATCCAGAAAACAAAAGATACCAAATGCTAGAGAGGTTGTGGGGAAAGGGGAACACTGCAGGTGGGAATGCAGACTTGTGCAACTCCTATGGAAAGCAGTGTGGAGAACTCTCAAGAAACTGAAAATGATCAAGTCATACCATGATCACACCTGATCAAGTCATACCATTCCTGGGTATACACCCACAAGACTCATCCTATCACAGAGATAAATGCACATCTATATTTATTGCAGCTCTCTTCACAATAGCAAAGAGCTGGAAACAACCCAAGTGTCCCTCAACTGATGAGTGGTTAGAGAAAATGTGGTGGAACTAGAATCCATTGTGCTAAGTGAAGTACCATGGTCCCAGAAAAACAAACGATGTATAGTGTCCCTCTCTTGGATCCTAGCACCAAATCTCTATTTGAAAGTCAAACTGAATAATTCTTTTTTCTTTCTTTCTTTTTTAGTAAATATAATACCTGATGATACTCATCAGCTTGCTATGTAATGTAGGTATGTAAAGTAATATTTTTTTCTTTACCTCCATACAACTCTACTGTTAAAATGTGAACCCTTGAACATGTTTTGGAATTAACCTATAGTTTATTTTCAGACATCATAATTTTGGTATGTGTGGTATGAATATATACATGTTTTGGGGCAATACAAATCGGAAGGAACAAAAACTGTAACATAAAAGACTGGTTCAAGTAACTGACTGTAACAGTAAACTTCTGTCCCAAACAGTAAAGTTCTGCATCAATTTTTTTTAAAGGACTGAGAAAAAGATGCTAGACATGTATTGCAGAATGCATGAGCTCTGGCAGGGTGGGGGACAAAGAAGGGGGAATGGGTCTAAATTTGATTAAGAAATATTGTATGAAATGCACAAAACTTCAGTTAAAAAAAACTCTATAGAGAACCCAAGTTTCCTTGGTGGCAAAATAGAGATAATACACCTTAGGATTATTATGTGGATTAAATTAGTTAATACATAAAATACATAGGATAGTGATATGTAATAAGTATTCCATTAAAGCAGCATCCTTCTGATAAAGTTTTGATACTAAACAAAAGATTAAGAGGAAATCTCCAGGTTACTTTTAATTAAATAACAACTGGGCTTGCCAGTCAGGACAGAAAGATAGAGACATTCCTCTTTTTCTTTTTTAAGTTAAACCTTAGAGATCACACAGCATCAAAGTAACATAAATGAAACTTGTGATAACAAAAAAAGCATTAAAATACAATGATACTCTAACATGGAAATTCCATTTTTTTCTCCAACTTGTATTGCTTCAATATATACATATATATATATTTATATATATTATATTATATATAGTATATATAATATATATATATATTATAATATATATACATATATAATACATACATATCACCTGAGTTGGAGAATTTTCTTTCTTTTTTTTTTACCAAAATATGTCATGTTTTTCCCAAGGAAGTGCTTGAAGTTTCCTCCTTGGCAAGCCCAAATAACCATCAATCCTGCCCCCGTGCTCCACACTGGGGTCCCTCCCCTCCATGGTCACCCAAATGAGGTCCAGCAAGTGTGTGTCCTGTCTTGATCTTCCTGCACTGGCCTCCATGACACAGCCTGGGTATTCCAGCAAAGGCAGTCTACACTCTGAAAATGCTGAAATCCCAGTAGCCACTCAGTCCACAAGCTGGATATCTCAGTAGTCCCCATCTGGCATTGAAGGCTTGGAGGATTCTCAAGTTTTATATCTGAAGTACAATTTCTCAGACCTTACCGATTATTTATTTCTGGTTATACATTCCTTTTGGATGTTTAAGATCAGATTAACTAAGGATATTGTTTTCTCCAGGTCAGTTGAGGATCTGGTCCTCAAGGGTCACTCAGTTATTTTTTTTTTGAGGGGGAGCCCCTGGCTTCTTTTGTTTTTTCAACCACCAGTTCCAGCCACTGGAGGACACAGTTAGGTCTTGCTAGACCAGGCTTCTGTTTTTGAAGCATGAGCAGACTTTCCTCTTTATATGCTGGACACTGCTGAAGTCCCATTAGTGGATCTCCAAGACCTCCCTGAACAGGAAGACTGGTGACTCGTATTTACAGGGCATTTCAAGAGATGCCCTCATGCATAGTCCCCTGGGACTTAGTTGACCTCTGAGGGCAAGGAACAAAGTTATCCCTTATGTCCCTTGGCCAAATTGGTATGGGTATTAAGTATGTAGATATTCCTCTTTTAAAATGGAAACAGTCCAGGGCTGGAGGGATGGCCTAGCAATTAAGAGCTCCGACCTCTCTTGCAGAGGACCCAGGTTCGATCCCCAGCACCCACATGGTGGCTGAGAACTGTCTGTAACTCTAATTCCAGGAGAACTCCAGTTCCAGGGGAATCCAATACCCTCTTCTGACCTCGTGGCATTGCACGACACGGGTGCACAGACCTACACGCAGACAGTACATTTATACACATACAAAAAATAAATAAAAAATTTAAAATAAATAAAAAAATAAAATGGAAACAGTCCTAAGAGGATCCGTAATCTAATAATAAACACATCTAAGGGAAGAATATGTCTTTCAATGGAGGAAGCATAAGAGAAGAAATCTTTATGTGATAGTCAGGCCTTGATAAGGTATGTAACACTTTGGCAGCCAAGAGTAACTATGCAAATAGATTACGGATAAAGTGATTTCTACTTTTGTCAAAATATTTCTCAGAAAAATGTAAAGATTTATAGTATGAAAAAGTTGCAATTTAGTAGTAAACATATTCACTGTTGTTTTATTAGAATGAAATTGCTAACTTGCAAAAATTCTAGAAAAGTTCCGTATGTTAATATCACATTCTGATATAAATAAATTCATTTTTATTTTCCTTCCATCTTTAGTATCTTCTTCCAAACAAATGGTGTTAGAAAAATATTATTCATATAATCTAAATGCATCTTAAAATGATATCTTTCAAATATGTGTATTACTCATTGGATTTTAAATTGGTACATTATCAGTATTTCAGTTTTTCACAATTCATAGTATAGTTGGGTTGGAATTTATCTCAGTATTAAATGTACTTGTCTAGCAAACACAAGGTCCTGTATTTTTAGCCCAGAATGAGAGAGAGAGAAAGAGAGAGAGACACACACACACAAAGACAGAGAGAGAGACAGAGAGACAGAGAGAGAGAGATTACAATTTTAGGGCCAGGAAAATGCCCAGCCAGCAGGTGAAGACACTTGCAAGATAAGCTACTGAAGTTTGATGCCCAAATCCCACATGGTGAAAGGAGAGAAACACTTCAGAAAGTTGTCAACTGACTTCCACATATATGGACCATCAAACATACACACACACATACACACATACATCAAGTATATTTTTAAATAACACAATTTAAATGTGGATGTTGTTAAGCTGCTAATATGGTTTTCATTGTTGTTATACTATGAAATCATTATTCTGAAAATATCTAAATATGTTTCTTAATTCATTTCCAGTATATCAGAACCTCCATTTGGAATGATTGCCTTTTCCTCAGATTTATAGTAATATTAGTAATCTTATTAAGATCTCTTTTGATACCGTAGAAAAAGATGAACATACTTTGATTAAGGTCAGTATGACTAAAGCTCACGTCTAGGAGTATGTGAGATTTATACAATAATATTTCAACTTTCCATGAAGAAGTTCTAAATGCAGTTCATTAGGATGTTCATGATATATAGAAGGTGATTTTTTTATAATTAGGCCTAAGATCAGTCCTAATGCTCAGACAAGAGAATCAGATTTTCATTTAACATATAATTATTCTAAGAAGCTCTAGATTCTGTAAGACTTTATCTGGAAAAACCACAATATGTATCAAATATGAAACAAACATGCAAATAATAGTACATGCACTCATATTGGTTACTTGATCAAAAATCTTATTCTCATTAGTCTTTGACTAGGAAGATTAGAAGGACAGGTAGTTCATGGTTCTGAAGGTATACATCTGGGGAATTTCTTCACTTTTCTCCAAAGAATAAATGTAAATTGTCACTCTAAGGTCCAGACTCTTCATACTGAGTTTCTTATAATCCCTAAATAATTCTTGTCTCTATCACAATGACTGGTTTTAGGTTTGTATTACTTTTCATTTTTTCTGGAAGTTATTATCATGAGATCAAATTAATGCATATTATGCCATTCTGTATTCTTATCACAAATTTTTGCATTGAGAATGGAATTGTTTTCACCTATTTTCTCTTGTAATGTTTATTATGAGAATGAGGTGCAATAGTGTTAATGCCCAGTGCAGTCTGTGAAAGACTATAAACATTTAATAGACTCATAAACATAGACTTTAACCTTTTCGATATTCTTCACTTTGATTGGTTGCCCATACCACTTTATCTCTCCAGGTTCCTAAGACTGTAAACAAGAGGAATGGAGATGGATAGTAAATCATACTGCACAGGCTCTGAAAAGGTCAAAGTTGTACAGTTGCTTATTCTTTCACCCAGAATATATAAGGTTTCACAATTTCATAGATGCCACCCTGGATTTAAGCTTAGAATGTAGAGAAATATGCTAATATGAATTTTTTCTCTAAGGGACAATGAATGCAAAAAGACATTATGTGGACCTCTTTTCGAGTCACCCCCATAATGTTATAATGGGGTTGCTTTTGAATCATTCCCCTACGGAGAAATAAGACATAACCATTGTTAAATCTATTGAATAAGGAGTGTATCAATGTTTCGTGTCCATATTTGTGATTGAGAAATGCTTAGACATCCCTGAACACCAGCAATTTTCAAACTTTGTGTGACATGATACTGTTGTGTTTAAAAGTGTTGTTGGGTGTATAAAAAAGAATAGATTGCTGTAGTTGATGTCCTGAAATGTGACATATTTGTCTTGGTAAGATAATTAAGAACAGATTCTACATTGTCTAGATGATATCACTATCATGTTCTTATATCATAATTAACATCTAGGGAATTGCATATAATGTCAGAGAAATACACTGAGCATGTTGCTCATGTAAATGACAATTGTCATATGTGTTTCAGGGGATAAAAATATGTGAAACACTGCAGTGGTTACGCTAAAATGGATATTCCCTGTCAACTCTGCTTAAATACATTTCAGAAAACCTCAACTCTGCTTAAATACATTTCAGAAAATCTGCACCATAGCACTTAATACAGACTTTAGAAGAGAACAAGCAGAGCAGTAAGAGTTAATACCAAAAGAAGATAAACTATGCATTAAATCCCAAGTGTTGAACTCTTACCTGGATGATACTTTTATTTTTCAATTCTCTATTAGTAATTACAATTCCCATTGTACAGATAAGGAAATAGAGACACTGAAGTCAAACTTCCTCAATATTTCATAGTCACTAAACTGAAACCCTGAAATTCAAATCCAGGTCAAACTCTCAGACTACAAAAACAAATAGCACAAATCTATACTAATTTCAAATTTATAGAATTTGACAATAGTTGAATATATTATTGTTGAAGTCATGTTCAAATCATTAAAATCATATTTTCCCAGACAATTCATACTTAATTTGTGGAGATTTGTTAGTCCTATCACATTTTAGACAAGAAATATGCAATAGCCCAGGCTGCCTGAAATTCACTATGAAACCAAGTCTGGCCTCTGACTTCTGGTGATCTTCCTGCCTCAGACTCCAGAGAGATTACATAGTAATTGACCATGATGAATTTTGGTGGGGTTTTTTTTTTTTTGGCTTTGTTTTATTTGTTTGTTGTTCTATTTGTTTGTTGTTGTTTGATTAATTGGATTTTTAAGTATTTTGTCTTGTATTCTTTTGGAGGTAATGTCTTGCTGTGTCATCCTTGCTGTCCTTAAGCTTACTATTTAGACCAGGCTGTCCTGGATCTTGCAGTGATCCTTCTCCCTGTGTTTCCCAAGTCTGAGGATCAATGGCGTGTGCCTCCATGCCTGCTTTCCATACCTATTTTCTTTCAGGTAACATTTCATCTTACGGACTTAATTTGGATGTCATTTCCTGGGATGGAATTGTCACTGTTACTGAAGGTACTCATCTTGGCAAGGAGTAGACTATAAACCAACCAAAGAGTATTTCAGGTGGATATCCTTATTTTCTAATGTCTAAGTGTGGGTTTGGGATTTTATTAGTATCAGAGACAGAAGCTTATGATTATAACTTCAGGGAGTACTCAGAAGAATCCAATTTTATTCATGTACTCTTTCAACAAACAATAAATGAATAAATAAATAAATGAAACAATTATAAACAAAGAAAAATATCAAGAAAAATTAAGTATGTGGTTATGTCAACACTCATGTAAATTGCTAAATGATAGGAAAGTGTTGGAATAATAATCGAGACAACCTTTTTAATTGCGAAAATGGAATCTTAGTTTGACATCATAATGCAAACCTGTAATTTCAAAACTCAGGAATTAGAAGCAGGAGGATCATTAGGTCAAAGCCAATCTTGGATACATAGTGAGATTCTATCTCAATAATGAAGAACACAAAGAAAGGATGAATGTGGCTTAGCTTTTTAACTGTAACACTTATGGAAATAATCATAGCTAATCAAGTAGCAATTTAGCTTCAATTGTCCATTGCACAGACCTGGGAAGATGGAACCTCAACTGAGGAATTTCTTCCATCCAATTAGCCTGTGGACATGTCTGTAGGGGACTGTCTTGATTGATGACTGATATAGGAGCACCCAGGAACACTGTGGGTGGTGCCATACCAAGGCAGATGGGCCTCGACTGTATAACAAAGGTAGCTGAGGGCTGGAAATATGGCTCAGTCATTAAGAGGACTAGATGTTCTTACAGAGGACCTGGCCTGGTTTAGATTCCCAGCACCCACATGGAGACTAACTCCAGTTCTAGGGGATCTTATGTCCTTTATTGGCCTCCTTGGACATTGCTCAACATGGGTGCACTTACACACATGCAGGCGATGTACTCATACACATAAAAATAAAAATATAAGTAAAATATTTTAAAAAAGAAATTTAGCACAGGAACCCAGAAAAGCAAACCAGTGAGCAGCATTCTTTCATGCCCCTGAGTTTGGTTTCTGTGTACATGTTCACTACTCCACTGATGTGACTCATACACTAGGTCATTCCATGAAGAGCAGAGATGACAGTGGCAAGTCTCCCTAGGAGGTTTTAGATCAGAAGACATCATGCTCAGGAGATTGTCCACTACATTGGTAGCTCTTTTGCCTAAGATAAGCATGCCATTGCATTTCATTACTCTGTGTTAAAACTGAAGAATGTGAATGTGGGACAATTGAGAATGATTTTTCTTATTCTTCTGATTAATTCTTTTATCAGTGTTAGGGAACATATTTCACACTGAGCATATTTTCCCCCAAATAATTGGAAATTCTGAAAGTACTGCAAGCCTTTCTTTGTTGAATACATTTCAAAAAGGGGGGAAATAGACAGAATGCGTTCCCTGCTTAATGAGTTTCTGTTAGAGAGTTACGTTTTTTAAAGCTCTGAAAATCACCCTAACAAGTCAACTAAATAGTCACACTTTAAACATCAATGCAATTTCCCCCTAGGTTGCTGATTTCATAGGAATGAATTAATATATTATTCGTCAATGGCCTGGCAAATCTGAAAAATGTCAATGAAACCAGCTATTTGGCTGAGAATATTTTGATTACAAAGTGCTCAATTCAAGCTCATGAGGCTCTTATTTCCCCTTCCTTGTTTTAAATAACAAATTCTTAAATTTTCCAACAGGAATTTCTTGTCTGGACATGTATTTTTCATGCCTCTCTATGCCTAGTGTTTTTACTGTTGCATAAATCTGCAATGAAATCCATACTGAGTGGAACCATAACACAGAATCTCCTTCTTTTGGAGTCTGATTTCCAACACCTGCTGTTGAGGCTTTCCCTCCTTCTTAACTCAAGCACAAGTTACTAGTTGCAGAACTGTTAGACTAATCTTCTAATCTTGTAGTAGCTGAAAATAAGGGGAGGGAAACATTTCACTTTTCTCAGGTTACCTGTCATTTATCCAAATGGAGAGAAGAGGAATAGGAAGAAAGTCTTAGATCTTTCATTGCATTTATGCTTAGATATCTTTTCTCAAAGTTTAACACAGCGGAGGAGGGGATAAGCTCATCAGAGTTGAAATTCTGTGACAACAACTTGCAAAAACTAAATTAATGTCTAGTTAACTAACAATAACAAGTATTCCAACAATGAACAGCATTATTAAAATAGCACAAAGAAATGCTGTGTTTAAGTATGAATGCACATCATAATACAGCAATAAAAATATGAAGTCAGAGCACCCACAGTGACAATAGTACATATTGCTAGTGTCCACTTAATTAACAGTTAATTGCAAATATTTCTGTTTCCTTCCTTCTTAACCAAGAGATTGTTATTTTTTAAAGCAATGTTCTTTCCTCACTCTACAATCTTTGTACTCCAGTTAAAGAATGCCATAGGCATAGCAGACACTCAAAAAATGTTTGTTAACTTGAATGTTGTTGCTATTTTTAGTGTACAAACTTGTATATAAAATCTGAATATTTATTCAACTAAAAAGTCCTGAACTTTGAAATCATATGTTTGTATACGGAAAGGTGAAGACTAGCTTTAAGCTATTATTTATCTTGCCCAATTCTTGTCAGTTCTTAATTTGATGCTGAGCTTTGAGTGGGTGCTACACAATTCTGACAGCCAGAGGCATGGAACAAGGTCAGGGCAGGTAAAAGTCATTTAGGGCAACAAATATTTTTCAGTAAATAGTAAGTTTCATTGAAGGAGTGTTAATTTTTATATGTTTTTCAAAGAAGTAAATCTTTGCTATCAGAAAGTAATGACAATATAATTTACACTCCTTTAACCAGAGATGAGTCACTATTGCTATCACATTCCTCATTGTCCAATGTGTTAAAAGTGGGTAAGAAAACAGTCTCTATGAAACTCTTAAAGATCTTGTCCTGAAAATCCATTTTACCTTAATTCATTTAAATCATTCTATACACAGACATTTGAACAACCTGGGATCTTCACAGAATATAGTCTGAGGTTTGTATGATGGTGTTTGGGACTATGGAAGGCAGTTGCATAATTGCATTATCTTAGCTAAAGATAATTTCAATTGTTGCTTTTAAGGAGAATTTATGCACAGGGAATATATAATTATATATATATATATATATATATA
>VZQC01000544.1:329960-334960 GCA_009823505.1 Rhizomys pruinosus
AAAAAAAAAAAAAAAGAAAGAAAGAAAAGAAAAAAGAAAATACCGAGTTCTGGGCTGGAGAGATGGCTCAGTGGTTAAGAGCACCAACTTCTCTAGCAGAGGACTGGGGTTCAATTCCCAGCACCCACATGGTAGCTAAGAACCATCTTTAAGTCAGGTGTGGTGGCACACGCCTTTAATCGTAGTGCTCAGTAGGCAGAAGCAGGCGGATCTCTGTGAGTTCAAGGCCAGCCTGGTCTACACGGTGAGTTCCAAGCCAGCTGGAGCTATTAGGAGACCCTGTCTCAATATATAAATATATTTCTTCCAGTGTATTTTTAATTATTGAAAACAAAGGTGTGTGATTTTTCTAGTTCAGCCTCAGGCAGGAGCAGAGTACTGAATGGCAGAACATACTAAATAATTTCATCAGTTGAATTCCTACTTTAGTCAAGAAGCTAGACTTTTCAAGTTGGGGAATGGGCTATTTTCCCTGTAATTCCTTCTACATCAAATTCCTTAAACATGCTTTAGGAAAGAACGAGGGAGAATCTTTAGAGTAAACATCTACTTCTTGATGGACAATGGTGGGGTGAGGACTCAGGAGAGATGAAAGATATACATTGAAATATTAGTTTCATTCTGAAGGTAGAATCTGGTGTATTTCAGGTTTTTCTCTCCTAGGAAATGACATGGAAAATGTAGTCAGTAAAAGAAAGTAAATTTATTTATACTTTCAACCATTCTCAACGCATAAACTCAGAATTTAACATTTAAAATTCAGCCTCTCTTCCAATTCTGTGAGGAAGTCAGTTGCAGAGTGCTGATCTTCACAGCTGAGCAGAGCAAGTCAAATCTTTCTCCTTAACAGTGGCTTCTGTATACTGTTCATAACAGAATTGCTGCCAACATGTACCATGAATCGGATACTTTTCTTTCCTATTTTACATCACAGATCTCTCTACCTTTGGTTCTGATGTTTTTCATATGCTCTTGTGGCAGTATTCTTGTAATGAAAACTAAAGTTAGCTAAATATAGATATGATATTATATATTATATTTTGATAAGTATACATTTGATTATAGAACATTAGGAAAAATAAATCACTGTGCAATGAGTCCATCAACATGGTTCTTTCTGAAGCATAGAATTATCTACTGCTTGAAACCTAACAACTATTGCCTCTAGGTATAGCTACACTATTTTCTAAGCTTTAAATCATGATGTCAATCAATAATTTTTGCTGTTGATATGGATATGTATGTGGTCATGCATGCCCAGGTTGAAGCAATATAAGAGGTAAGACTCTTATCAATTATAAATTATGTGCAATGAATTTATTTTTAATATTTGTGGGAACATACTAATAATTAACTTTACAAGCATAACTTTATAGAAGGTTTTTCTATGCTTACAAAATCAGAAAATCTAATTTGATTGACCTCCCCTAAATCTAACATGCTCATGTGCATTTGTACGCACACAGACACACACACACACATACACACACACACACACACACACACATGCACACACACACACAGAGGCATGTAGGCACACACACACTGAATTAGCTGCCTGCATTGTATTGTTAGTAACAGATATTATATCGGTCATTCCTGATTGGAAAGGATCATAAAAACATTTTAATATTGATTACTCCTTATTTTCCTCAGTTATTTTTATATACATTAGAATTCCGTGAAAGAAAGCATAATGAACTAGCATATTTTACTGCAATGCACAGGGTTTGATCGTCTGTATATCTTTTTACAGGGGTATTTTTTTAGATTCTTATATGTGATTCTTCCCTATTTCTCAGAAATTCCAGAAGCTAACTGGATTTGATTTTTTGAGACTATTCTTTTAAATGGTCTAATTTTAGAAAATGTTATCAGTAGATCACTCATAAAAATTCATTTCACTTTTAAAGCCTTGATTAATTTCAAATATATTTTATTCACTTTTGTTAATGCTTTAAAGATTAATATCCATAAATGAGTAAGTTGAAGGATTGCTATTTTAGAACCTCTGTCTAGGGCATGTGTAAAGAATTCTCTACTCTTGCTTTGCAGAACGCATGGGTATAAGTGGTAACAAGGATTACTATACTGCTACTGGCTCTTTTAGTTCTTTTTGTTTTTTTGAGAAGCTCACATGTTTGGATTTTAACTACCAAGTCCTGAAATAATTTTTACCACTGGAAGGTTCCATATGTGGCTTTACAAAGATGAGAAGTGAGAAAAAATACTTTCCTTTTCCTAAAAACACTTTTAACCTGTAGATTTTTTTCAGATTTTTTTTTTTGTTCTCCTTGGTCCCATCTCTCCTTCATATAACATATATTTTATATGATAGCAGAAATATATGTACTTCAAGGAAATAAACCAATGGCAGCCTAACTCAAGAGCAAGGGGGAAATTCAAATGATAATACACACTTGCAAGGACAATTGCTTGATATTATTAAAGACAAATACTGCTCACATACCAAATTAGTTAATAGTTATCCAAATCCATTTCTTTATAAAGTCAAGAAACACAATTTCAAGGATAGTATTTTTCCTTTTTCTTCAATAGAAAAATAATTTCTGGAATCTAATTTGTTTCCTTTTTGTTATTTATTCACCAGTCTATAAACAACCAAGCTACGTGGGTTTGTGTATGTGTGGTAAAGTTCCTAAATTTTATTTGTTCACACACCTGTAGCCATTGAGACCTCAGTCTCTTCTCATCCTATCTCACTCCTCTACCTCTCCATTTTCCAGTAATCTTATTATATGTTGATAGGGATGCAACTTTTTGCCTTCATAATATTAGACATGATTATTACTTTTTGGGTTGAATCCATAAATTCTTCCCAAGTAGAGCTACAACTGTGAGTTTCAGAAAGAAAGCAAAGATGAAGCTGCTTGTCCTAAAAAGGATTTGGTTGAGAGCTGGGAAAGCAGCATCCTTAACACAAGGAAAGCAGAAGTAACAGCAATATGGGATTTTTAATGAAAATGTTATTATTATTACAAAGACCAATAAGAAGGTCATGGTAAAAGACCACTAGGTCGGGGCTGGAGAGATGGCCTAGCGGTTAAGAGCACCGACTGCTCTTGCAGAGGACCCAGGTTCGATCCCCAGCACACACATGGCGGCTGAAAACGTCTGTAACTCCAATTCCAGGAGAACTCCAGTTCCAGGGGAATCCGACACCCTCTGCTGCATTGCACGACCCGGGTGCACAAACCTACATGCAGACAGTACATTCATATACATAATAAATAAATTAAGTAACTAATAAAAAAAGACCACTAGGTCATGATGATCCTTTAGAATAAAGAAAAGATGAAGTAAAGGAAGCCATTGTGACACATGTCTCTAAATATATCTATATAGATAGATATAAATGTAGATCGATATGGTGTATATTGAGATATTGTATATAATGTATATTAGTAATATATAAGTAAAAATACTGATAGTGATTTCTCTGTTAATACACTCATTTAAATCTCCTTTAAAATATCTGCATATGACTTCATCAAATAGTTCAGGGTACATTTCAAGAAAATTGCTTTAGTAAAAAAAAAAAATGAACATTTTAATCAACTCAGTTTTTTACAGAATTTTTCATGAGAAAGAAGTAGTTTGTGAACCAAAATGGAACCAAAATCTTAGGGCTATGGGATTTGTGCTTCTACATTCACTTCTGTAAAATCGATCTTGTGGGGCTGGAGATTTGGATCAGAGTTTTAAGAGACCTTCCTGTTCTCCCAGAGGTTCTTAGTTTGGTTCCCAGTGCCTAAGTTAGGTGGCTCTCAAGTGCCTGAAACTCCAGCTCCAGGGCATCTAATTTCTTCTTCTGACCTTTGTTGGCACTTATGCACGTGTGGCATGGATTTAGACAGACATACTCATACACATAAATAGAAATAAATCTTCTTTTAAAGACAACGCTAAATATAAAGGTGGATATACCAATGAATATATGCACAGCATGTGGCATATTTCATAGAAAACATAGTATATGGTGCTCTATGCAGTTGGGAATTATTAGGCAATCTAGAAAAAAAGACATTATATATAGTAATCATTACCTACTAAAGTGATTAAATAATTTTGCTTTTCCTAAGAAAAAATGCATACATCACAGCATAAATTGAAGAGGGCTTTACCGCTGGAAAATTATAGTGAAACATTATGTTTATTGCTTCAAATTGATCAGCCAAAACTTTGGACAAGTATTCCTGTACAAATAAAACCTTAAAACAGAATTGTGTCATTATTTGGAAAATGATTCCTTACTCCAGGCAGTAGTCCCTTATTTTAAGAAGAGCATAATATGTCAAATTTTTCTGAAATATCACCATGTAATCTGCTTTTCTCTCACAAATTTAGGGATTAAAATAGTTTCCTTGGGGTTTCAAGGCCCAGAGAGCCTTAAGGGGGATACTTACACACGATCATAATCCTGTCCCACATTGGGGGGTGGCAAGGGCTTGCTTAGTAGAAGGTCAACTGGCAGGAGGAAGACAGAAGGAGTGCACCTAGGAAATATGGAACTCTGGGGATGGTGTGGGACTAGTTTTAGAAGGGCATATTAGAAGATACTGTTTCACAAAAACACAATGCACAATGCTCTTGGAAAATATTTTAAAAATGTGTTATCCACCTGCCTTTACATTATTGAAGAGTATTTTTTGTGAGCACATGGGGGTGTGTACACAGTCTCTCTCTCTCTCTCTCTCTCTCTCTCTCTCTCTCTCTCTCTCTCCCCCTCTCTGTCTCTCTCTCTCTCTGAACTGAAAGGCCAGAAGTCAGAGTAATAAAATCCAGAATAAAAACAATGACTAATGATTTCTAACCTGAAGCAAAGCAAATGTGCTGCTCACCCAGAATGTAACTATTTAAATGCTCCACTTCACACAGCACATAATAAGGTCAGGAGACAGAAACGTGGGCTTTTTTGGAAAAATGTTTTATTTAAACCTTTTAAATCTTTTACAACAATAAAATATTGCGTCAATATA
>VZQC01000544.1:339960-364090 GCA_009823505.1 Rhizomys pruinosus
AGGGAGATGGTGGGGAGACGGGATAGGGGAGAGAGATATGACCCAGTGTTTGGCATCAAACCCAGCTCTCCCATTGCTCCCCAACCCCCATAAAGCCTGAATTTACTTTCAATTTGGGGCACTGGACTGTTTTCAAATTTGGATTAGAAGAAAAAGGGAGGAAGGAAGGATTATACTCCTAAACTTTTATAGGTTAGAATTGGTCGAGGTGCTCCACAGCCCCACGCAAAGGTGCTGCTTGGTAGCAGAGTTGGAGGAAATTTAAAGATTTTAGAATTACTCTAGCTGAGAAAAGGCAACATCCAATACCCCATAACAGATCTGAAGTTTTAAAAAATGACCTTTCATTGCATAATTTTGGAGGCAACCTAGCTGCATAATTATATTTGCTCTTACAGAAGACGGAATGAGAGTTCCCTTATTGGTTTGAAATTCCATTAAATATATTGCAAGAGCTCCTAGGTTAAGCTTGATTTAAATTTGCATACATTTTCATATATTTAGCAGAAATAAAAGAAGGCTTGCAGCTACCAGAAAGTCATTAAGGCATTAGTTTCTCTGAGAAGACAGATCTGAAGAAAATGCAAGAAAATGAGAAAAAAATTAAAAAAACAAGGTGAGCTTATTCTGGCATTCCTTATATAGTTAAGCAGCATCTATATCCTGTGAAATTGCTGTACTTTTTTGTGACAGTACAGAGTAATAGGAGCGGAGATTGGTAAATGTAAACGTGTTTGTTAGGTGAGAAAACCTGGCATCTGTTTGAAATCCTTCTTTTACTGTTAAAGATAAACAGTTAGTAATTATTGCCAGAGAGGATCCTTTGCCATCCTCCCTGTCTCACTCTGCTCCCTCATGGAAAGTGTAGGTTCATTTGCTGATGTCCTATTTTAGAGCTTATCTGCTTTTTAACTTAGAAATTTCTCTCTCTCTCTCTCTCTCTCTCTCTCTCTCTCTCTCCTTCCTCTCTCTCTCTCTCTCTCTCTCTCTCTTCCTCCCTCCCTCCCTCTCTCCATTTTTCCCTCCCTCCCTCTTGCTCTCTTGTGCGCAGGCACTCTCTTTCTGTGTCTGTAAGTCTTTTTCTGTGGAGGAATGAGGTAGGCTGTTTCTTACTGCCGGAATATATGCATCTTTTTTGCAAAGGTACAATGGAATTTGTGCCCGAACTAACGCTTCTGAAGAAATGGGAACTCATTAAAATAAAACAAAAATAAAAGTTTTAGGTGTTCGATTAGACTGTCTGTTCGTTTGACTAACCATTTGCCTGTATTTGTTGAGTCAGCTTAGAGGCCAGAAGGAAATGTATTGAAGAAATCGTATGTGCAAAAATAGGATCATGACCATTGCCATGTTGTTGTTGGTATGTTCCCCACCCCCACTTAGCAGCTACATTTGGGTGAAAGAACTGCTTATCCTTAGTCTGGGTGTTTAGGAGGTTAAGAAAATTATCATCTGCTAAGGTTTGTGTGGGAAAAAAAAAGGTCCCCTTTCTAATTGTGACTTGCAAGAGTTCTTGGAATCTGCATTTCTCTTAGTCATGGCCTTGCTTAGGCAACCCAGGCTTTATAGTGAACCAAAAGTCGCTCAGACCTTTTGTCCCACGTCTGGAGGAGGTAGGGAAAGGGTAGCAAGGAGGGAGCATCTACACCCAGGAATAGATTTTTCATATCCCTATTTTCCAATCTTTAATTTAAGAATAGAATTATATGAGGAATAGAAATCATTATCATTCTCTCTCCTCCTTCCTTTCCTTTCATTTCCTTCCCTCCTTTCTCTCTTCCCTCCACTTTCCTCCCCTTGCCTTTCTTCCTTTCCTCCTTCTCCTTATTGTAAAATTGTTTTCATGAATATAGATACTGCCTATTGCAGTCAGGTGCAGTCACGTCCTGTATCCACTGTTAATATAATCTTCTCTAGCATCCAAGGTGTTTTGCTTTTGGAAGAAAATATCTCCGTGTAGTCAAATCTTGCTGTTCTAACTAATCTATTGGAGAGGTTTCCTTCGCCCTCTCCTGTCAGTCTAACTTCCCAAGTGTAACAGATGCCGCTCTCAAGCGATCCTTTCTGCGGCTTCTCTTTATTCAGCCTCGCATATTTCTCCCCATGATCTGGGTTTCCATAGAGAGAGGAATAAAAGGGGGGACCATGGTCACAAATCCCCTGCCCCATGCAAAATAAAAGAGCCTCATTCAATAGACGACCCGTCTGGACATGGGAGAAAAATAAGTCCAAGCGACGCTACTGTTGCAAAGAGCTGGTAACTTATTTTTCATAGACTACATTTTGCCTTAAACTCTAAGCTACCACTAGCAATCCTGCTCTCTCACATTTGGGATAAAGACACACCTTAGTGTGCTGCTCATCCATGTCTTGAAGTTCACCCTAGGTCCTCCGTCTGATCCCACATCCACCCTCTAGAGCTAATGGTTTGAATAATATCACAATAGCTGTGGAACCTACCGGGCTGGGGCAGCTAAAAGTCGCCCTAGAGAGGAACTGGGCTTTGAAGTAGAGGAATTGTAATTGTAGCGAATCCACTACTTTGCTCCAGAAAGACTGTAGAGGTTTCAATTCCTGGGCCATACACGCACTAGGCACCATATTCATTCCTTGTTGAGTTGTTTCACACTCCAATTTTCCACCCTACATTGTCCATACCCCTTGCTTCTTTTCAATGAGTGTAATACAATTCATTTGTAAAAGAAAGTCTGATTGGCGTGATTTACTAAGACTTTCGTTTATTTCTAATTCTGAGGTTTCCTTCCTCACAAAATTTAAGGATCCAAGCTTCAGAGCGTCTTTGCAGATTCTCGCCCTCTGTTTCTAAGCAAGAAAGGATTCACAAAAGAAATTAAGCAGATTAATGCGGTTCAGGTCGCGCTTCTGTAGAAGCACGCCAGCATGGCCGCAGCTGGGCAGTCTGCACCGGACTCATTCCGAAAGCGCCCCAGCCATGGCGATTATGACTCTTGCAGATTTCATATTTGAATGTAGATTATGAAGCATTCTCATTATGTGTACAAATTGGAGGAGGTGGGAGAAAGGCTGTGTGGGGCTGGAGCTGGCAGAGGGTGGGGGTGGGGGTCGGGAAAAGGGTTTAAAAGGCCAGATTTGATTGTGTGTAATACAGCATGAAGCTCCAGACGGTAGGACGTGGTACATGGGCATGACCTTTAGACTAAAACTTCACCTTCAACACAAGTTCACTTTGGAAACAGGACAAGTTAGATTGGCTTTGCTAGGGACGAATGCACGTTTTCTTTTTGAATCCCAGGAGCTCATAAAGGAGGGAATACAACTGAATGGCTTCTGAAAGCAGCAGAAAAAGAGCCTGGCTCCCCCCGCCGCCCCCCCCCCAGTAATCTGTACACTGAGCTCATGAGACATTTTGGGTGTGAGACACAGCTCAGGGTCAGAGTACCCCTCGCTGTAACTCCTTATAGCTCTCTTTCCTTTATCTTCTTTCCTTCCTTTCTTGTCTTTTTCTTCCTTCCTTATTCCTTTCTTTTTAGCTTTATTTCTGCCTTTACCTTCTTCCCCTCCCCCTCCCCAAATTGCACAAGGGTAAAGTAAGGGGCTTACAATAGTCTGGAAGATAATTTAGAAAAAATAATTTAGATAGTGTTAACTGACACTGGTCAATACCAAGGACTCAAATTCAATTAAGTTCATTTTAAGGGTCTCTGTTGTCACCCTTGAATGTGAAAAAAAGGATCTTCAGATAAAAAAAGAGAGGGAGAAGAGAGGAAGTGGTAGCATATAGTATTAACTACAACAGAAACAGGGAAATGTATAAAAAATATTTCACATGTAACTTTTATTATGAATACCTCAATCTGCAAGATTATTCACTTGCTAGCAAATTTAATGTTGGTGGGGTAGTGCTGAAGCATTGTGTGGGTGAGACACATGGTTGGAGGACAGGAAGGGACAATAGAGACCCTGGCTGCCTAGGGAAAGGATACTTGTTTCCACAACTGCATCCCCACACCCCTTGAGGGAGTCTCAGTTTCTCTTCTAGGGTCGCTTGCTTTTTCCCTTGCTCTTGCCATTGTCATTTCATGAACCCTGATCTTAAAGGGATCCAGGAATGATCCCTAAGGAGACAAGGCTACAAGGTACAGTGCTGAGCATGGCTATCATGCCATCAAGATTTGAGGTGTCTAGGAAAAATTATGGGGTTTGCCAGTCACTCATTTTGCACTACTGACTGTGTCCAGGTTTGTAAAACCCAGCTGACAGTTTTACCAAATACAGATCTCATACAGAATTACCCTTCCATCTTCACTTTTTTTAAATTTAATTTTTATTGATTGTTTGTGCATTTCGTACATCATTTTCCAATTCAGATCAGGCATATTTCCCTTTCCCTTCCCCCCCACCCCCACCCCATCCCAGATCATGTATTCTGCCATAACTGTCCTGCATCTTTCAGTTAATATGGAGTCACAGACTGATTCTATATATAGAATGGTTTTTACTTAAATTTAAATTATTCTGTTAAAATCAGAAATGGTGGAGGTATTCAAAGGTGAGAGAAAGTAGTTCTAGAGACTTGGTTAGGGGACACCGTAGGGGTGATCTATTATTTCAAACTCTGAGGCTTGATATTTGAAACATCAGTTACTCATTTAGTTGAACCGTTGATGTTGATGCTTTTTAAAGTCACTTCAGTAGTTAATAGTGCCTCTCCAAATTAAAATTAATTTCTTTCTTCATAAATTGATTAAGTTTTTGACCTGCACAGTTGTAAAAATTCCCTGGCTTCATTCACCACTGAGGTGCTACAATCTTTATCCCCTGCCCTCCCCCTCTCATTAAAAAGTATTTATCTGAAATGACTAGCATTCTTTAAACTTTTGAAGTTATGGGAAAATCGGAAGCTTGGTTATACTCAGAAAGAGTGACTCCTAGAAAAGGTTTCAGTAAGAAATTTGTTGACTGTACAGGGTTCACACATTACCATTTTGGAGTCTCATGGTGGGAGATAATTTAAGTGTACCATATTTGAAAATAATCAAGAGATCAAATTCAGCTAGCTGTCATGATTTGCACATTTTTGTTATTGTCATTTTTTTACAGAAAGTGTAGAGAAATGGTCTTGAGGATTTTGAGACAAATATATACATCTTTCACACACAAACATGTATGTATATGTGCATAAATATAAGCACATACTTACATATCTGAGAAATTATATTGTGTGGGGGAATATTTCACTTTGTAGGATGATTTTAAGAATTCCTTTTAAACAGCAATATCCATCTTCTACTTTTGTGAGTGTTGCACTAGTTCTTAGAGAAAGGATGTCAGCTCCCTGAATGTTCTTGAAGTCTCTTTCTTCTGTAACTTTTCTTTGTGCTGATATCACTTTAGTCCAACTCTGGATTTGGGGGACGAATTTGGCTCCTATGCTACAGAGAAGCTTATTTGATCTGGTATTGTTTCTACTTCTAATGAGTGCATAAATCGTTCCATAGTGTGCATGTTCACCTTCATATATGTGTGCACTTATCTTTGTATACATTTTATACTCTGCCTTTTGGCTTACATCATGTATAGTATCTGTTCTTAATAGTTTTATATATTCAAGAACTTTTTAGGCGCCTCTTTTTCAGGCTGAAAAAAATGAGATTTTAAGTATAATAACCTAGCCCATCAACAGGTGTCTGTCCTTGTCAAACCACTTAGTGGATGGCATGCTCTATATTCTGGTATTCTGACAAACTCAAGACCTGTTACACCAACATAAGGACGACTCCAGCAAAAAAAAAAAAAAAATCATAAAGTTGACCCGTACAAAGGAGAGGAAAAGTTACCCCACTTCCTGGAGTGCTCTGGTAAGTTAAGTTACCCTTATGAAGTAAAGTGTCTTGACCTGACCTTAGACTCCTGGACACATATGAATAGAGTTGATATGGTCTAGATCTTGGAATAGGGGTGAGAAAGTGGTGGTCATTGTGAGCATTCAACTGTCTTCATTCTCTGGATGGTAATTCTTTAAGTCAGTTGAGTTCTATTACAAAAACAAGACAGCAGTGGAAAAGGTTTCCTCTTGATAGTCTCCTGGACCAGTAGCCCCTAATTTCTGTGCCTCTAGTTGTCCATTTTGAAGTTGAATAAGTAAGGTAATGGCTGGATGAATTTCTTCTTCCTGGTGGGATCTAGTGCCTGCATCAGAGCCACTGTGCTATCTCAGGGCTTTAACAGCCCTGTACCTTCCATTGTCCTAGCTGACAATCCTGGTTCCTAGACAGTAGTGTAAATTACTCCTAGATTTGGGCATACTTACACTCAATGTCTCCCCCTCTAGGCCTGCATTAAGATAAGGTACCCAAAACACTGCCCGTCCCCCAACTAAAGCCCAGCCCTTCCCTGGAAGGATGTTTTGCCCAGTTCTGCTTCTGCTAGCCAGCTCCAACGGGAGTGCGCTCCAGGAGAACAACAGTCTGGTGTTAGCCACACTAAAAATATTTTGTTCAGGCAATATAAAGCTAATTTATCTCACAATGAAAACAACAGGCTTTAAACTTCTTTTCTTTCTTAAAATGAACAAAGTTTCTCTTTTTAACTATTTGGGCAGAGTGGAGGTTAGACTGTTAAGAAAAAATATGTTTAGGAAAATCTAAATATTAAAGCTCAAATTTCTTCTGTACTTATAAATATTTACTTTATCTTTATGAAACAATCCTGAGGATGAATACTTTTCTTCTCCCTATCAATACTTTTCTTACTACTTCTATTTGTAGCAAGAAAGTGAATCCTGTTTGAAGTTAAAGTGTAATTAAATCATATCTATTCTCATCTTTACCTTTACATGTAATATTTCTCCAGATGTTTGATGTAAATATTAGTTATGATGCCCCTCACAAATAAATGGGTCAAGTGAGACAGACAGCAAAGAGAGAAAGAGAGAGAGAGAGAGAGAGAGAGAGAGAGAGAGAGAAAGAGAGGAGAGAGAGAATGACAGTTAAACCATTTATTTCATACAGAAGAACAATCCTATTTTATTTAAACTGTTTTGAATAATGATCTCAACTCTGAGTGAGTACGAATCTCAAATATACAGGAACTGAGATTTGGAGAAAAGGAAGCTTGGTTTTCTTTTTAACATCAAGTTTAGTCTCTATCAGCCTACTCAGAATGAAGAGATGCATTTGAACCTCCACCCTTTATAAGCCCTCAACAGAATAGAAGAATCACATTTTCTAACATACTCTGTATGTTTTTAATATTACCAAGGAGTCTGAAATTTTTCTAAATATGATAAAAATAAATGGCAAAACACAAATAGCAACACTTTGGCAAAGATAATTTTTTCTGGAATTTTATGATTATAAAAGGAAAGAAAGCAAGATCTCTAAAACACACTTAAGTGAGGTGATGACTTGCATTACAGATATGTTTTGTATTTTCACGTCTTTAGAACAAGTCCCATACTAAACAGTTTGTTGAAAACTGTTCTTAATAATCCATCCTACCACCTTTAAAAGGAAATTAATTAATATATGCTATGAAAAAATCAGAATATTGTCATTTGATGAGTTGAAGAATACTGGGGAATAATACTAAGATCTTTATTGTGAAAAGAAGATTGGTTAAATTTTGTCAGCTTTTACACATTCATTATAAACTCTTCCAAATACTAGGCCAGTCGTTACAGCATTGCAAAGATAGGAAAGGAGACACTTAATGCCTTAATAGGAAAGGAGACACTTATTTTCAGAGGTGATTGCTGAAAGTAAATAATTTTCACTAAATAAGCTAACTCTGAGGGATGATGGAGGTTTCTTGAGAAAGATGCGTTGAACTGTTTCTAGTTTACATTGTCATAGTTTTCAAATATGCTAGATAATTTCTCTTTTGGTGGATCTGCAAACTACTTTGTAATGACTAGTAGTATCTAAGTACATTGCAAGTAAACCTAGTGAATTAAGATGATTCTGTATCAGTTTAATTTATGTTTTATAGTTAGTTTAGCATTCTGATTTGATTGCCTTAGTAATGTGAATTGCCTACAGCTGCTGATGATACAGCTTTAATTCTGTTTTAAAGGTCATGTAAACATGTGCCTGTAGCATAAGGAATGCAAATTCAATTCCCTTTTAATGTTTCCTCACATTCACTTCAGAGCCTTTACCTAGAAAATTAGTGGGATTTAGCATAAAATTCTTTTAACATTATGATTTCATTTAAATCTGTTCTCAATACTTTGCTTTTCCTTTTGCAGGGTAAAGAAGTGTTCCTCCGTCTTGCAGTGCATAGCTCATGCAACATGCTTTCATACTGGAGGCAGAAAGACATATTTGTTAAGATCTATTTACTTTTCTAGTGCTTTTACTAAGAAGGAGCTGAAAACTTCATTTCAGTCTCCCTTTAGCTGGAGGTAAAAAAGACATAAAGTAAACTACATAATCTATCCACATTTTAGACTGCAGTAAAGGCAGGATATTATACAGGCATGTAGGAGCATTTACTCACAAACATTTTTACATTATGCACACATGATAGAAATTAAACTGTGGAAAACATTTACCGGTGGGGAAAAATCACACAGTTAACTGAACAAAAATTTTTAGTGGTTCAAAATTTATGTGTTTTATGCATAAATTATGATGTGCAGGTTCCATGTCTGAAGTATGGGTTGCTATGCAATGAACATATTCTTTATGTTTTTTAATCTTTTATGTTATATTTAAAGTATGTAAGCTCTGGGATATTAATAGAAGACTCTGCCACTATATCAAACTAGTACTTTATGAAACGTACTGTAAAAATTGAATGTCTTCACATGATATGCAATTTTTAGTGGAAATGACAGTTATATGAGAGTGAAAGAAGTGGGATATAAAGAATGAAAGTTGAAATTAAGTGCAAAGTTTAACTTCATGCTTGATGTGGCATCATTCAGCTATTTTGCAATTTATATCTCTGCTTTTCATATTTCTCTAAGTTAATTTTTTTGTCTAGAAATTCAGACGGAGATTGTGTTTTCAGATATATTTCTCATTAAATCAGATTGGCCGAGCAATTAGAATTTTATGACTAATATATATATATATATACACACAAATTTATTTGGTAGCATATATTTAGTAAGGCAAAAAAATCATGTGATCAGAATCAAATATACTTTTATTTGATATTGAGGAAGGGTAACTCAACAAAAGTTTGTAAATCAATTTTTCAAAGAAACCTAATTTTGTTTTTTTAGGAAATAAAGTTTGATCTGTGTTTATGTTTTAAAACTGAATACTGTTCACAGCACATAAACTCATGAATGGCCATGCAGAAAATGGTTGTAGTTATGGACATCTCACAGGCATATCCACGTGGTTGATTTTTCAAAGAGTCCCTCAGGCTCCTTATTTATGTACTTAAAACACTTTTCTGTTTCCTCCATTTTTTATAGCAGAGGACTCAACACAAAACCCTTTTTTTAAGGCCTGTAGAAAATATTACCTTTTCACTAATAACTTTAATGCTGACAAAGTCACACTGATAGATTTTTGAAGTAAAATTCACATGAAAGTTAACATTGTTTTCTCTGATTGTCCTATTTTCCTTATGTGACTGAAAATTAAAAGTTAGAAAGTTGCATTTTGGAAATTTCAGGGAGATGAAGTTGTGGTATTTTGCTTTTTGTATGATCTTAATGTCTATGTACATATGATCTTAAAATGAAAACAGCAAATGGGGAAAACTGTATTACATACAAAGTGTAAAAATCTGTTTTGCATTTCATATAATACTTTTAGTTATATGATTCTCTGCTTACAGAAATTTTAATTTTGCATCTGTACATTTTATTTTTCATGTTTGAGAATTGGCCTTTGGGATTTTAGATTGAAGTAAATTGATAATTTTCATTCTTGATTTAAATTATAAGGTTTCTGGTCCCCACCATGTACTTTTAAATTTGAAGAGGACAGTAAATGAAATAGAACTTCAAAGCCAGACTATTTCATGCAATCTCTTACATTTGAGCTGTTTGATCAGCATGTCTTCATTTGATTGTATAACTGTGACATCACTGCATCATCCACAGGTGTCATTTTCAATGTACATATATATTTTTCTCTGATGGTGACATACTATCAGTATACTGTAAAAAGATATAAAATTGGAAATCTGCAATTTCATCTGCTTGCAAAAAAGGAGGAGCACTGTTCATTGTAAGACTGTATATTAGGAAAAAGCCTTACCTCCATTAGCTAAAGAAAAAAAATAACAACTAATTCCATCCTCACTCTAGTCAAAAAACTTGACATTCACATTTACTTCAACCCAGGCTTCTGTAATCCATTTGGAAAAACAGTTTAATGGCCATGCTTCTGTATACATCATGTGTATGCACACACATTCTGAAAATAAATTACAGTGCTTTCTACTTCAGGTAAACCTACTTTTACTTATTTTCAGATTGCTTCCAAATGTATCCATTTTTTACAATGTGTAAATATCATATAACTTTCCCTACTTAGCAATAGCATTTACTATTTATATTCTGAGAATTAAATATTTAAAAACAAGCTATACTGAGGCAATTTGTGGTAGACTCTATTAATTACACTTGCCACTATTTGGCTTTAATATGAAGATATATAATGGATTTATCAAATTAAAAACAGCATTATAATCCATGTGTGGTAGTCTCTCGTCACATCTCTAAATAGTAATACAGATGAAAATTCTTTGTTGTGTCTACTCAGAGAAACTTTGCACAATCACTTAAAATAAACTCAACTACAATAACTGGAATAATGTGCTTGAAATAATGAACCACGATTCGACATTTCCTAATAATGTATGTTCTTGTATGTTCTACTATGTGTTTTTCTTCGTTATCTTCTTATATCTGAAGTTCTATTCCCACCCCTCCTTCCCTCCACCCCATGTATTTGATCATTTCTCCAAGTCCCTTGGCTGAACCAATCTCTTTTCATGCAGAGGATAAAAAGAGAAGAACTTCAAAGTAGGTTCAGGTAATTAACAGCTGAGGGGAATATAATCTAAACCATAGGCTCTGCTTTGCACCCAGGCTGGCTCTCTGAGCCAGCCGGCAAGGGAGTGCCTATTCCCTATAGCATCTAAATCTGCTTCCTCTGAACAGCTCTGCCAGGCCTCCAGTTATCACATCTGCATTTCAAACACCATGGCTCTGGCATTAATTATTAATTAGCCTACAGTCACCCTAGAGGATTCAAGTTCCAGTCTGCACACACTTATTCATTGACCTCTATCTTAGTTTTTGTTGGAGGAAAAAAAACTCAGTAGAATGCTTAATAATTTCCTTTCTATTAGACCTTCTGTTCTAGTTTCATGGAGAGGAAACAGTGTATTTTCCAAGTGGGAATAATCAGAGAAGAACCCCCAAATTTGTTTACAGTAAAATGCTCTGTCAAAGTTGAGAGATATAGGAGTGAAGTGATTTATAGACATCACTGAGTGTTGAAAGGTGGCATTTAATATTCAACAAATTGACTGGCTTTAGTTTCCTCAAATTTGGAGATATGGTCAAAAGACAAAGCCAAACAGTCTTCAGCTTTCAGAGGGAGAAACTGCAGGGCTTGGAAACTAGACCTATCCTTGGCTAACACAAATGATCAGTGAAAGTGCTTGTAAGTGTAGTCAAAAGAAAACCATAGAGAAATGATTTTTAAGAAAAAACTCTTGTTTTGTTTATTTAAAAATAACTATTATTGAGTTCTTGTTTTACTAGTAACAATTTTTATGTGCAAACTGTATTGTTTTATCATTCGTAACAAGTCTTTTCACCTAATGTGAACATCTTCACAAAATAGCATAGAATAAGAGTTAAAATTGGTTTATCTCAGTCTTAATACTTACTAAGTGACTTAAAGTCTTAAATATTGGAGATCATCATTTGTCTTTAGGAAATAAGGATAACATTAAACTCCAACACAGGGAATTATTACAGAATTAAATAAAAGTGTCTAAAATGTTCGTTATAGTGGCTGACAAAATATTTATGTTTGTCTTCTCATGTAGGATCAATACATTTGCTTATTTTACTATTTAAAATATAGTTTTGTTCATTTGATTTTAATTTTATTTCAATACATGCTGCTTGTTTTCCCAAAATGGAGCCCTGAAATGGTTTTGCAGAAGTCTGGCTACTATGCATACATACTATTAAATTACTATCACTAGTACCTAAACCAGGTCTTACTTGAGGTCACAATCATTTGCTTCTTCACTATCCCCAATCCCTGATTTTATTTCTTTCTATTCTGGTACTTCTTTTGAAATCTAGTCATCATTATTGAAAATCTCTATCTTTACTAAAAGAAGGCCTGTGGGGCTTGCCCAAAATTTCAACTTCTATACTTGGTCTGTAGCATCTACTCTGACAGTACAGTTTTATTAGCTCTTTCTTTTCTTTGGAATTGATTCTGGAGCTTCTTTCAGAAGAATTGTGATAAAAGTAATATTAGGGCCCAGGTTTTTCCTCTCTGCTTGATGACTGGGAGTCTGGTCCCAGTACTCTAATTAAAAAAAATAATAATATCGTCAGTTCACAATTAATGTCTTGTGAACTTCACTAATTTATTCTCAAATATTTATAAAAAGAAATTGGGTAAATTTCATAAAAAATTTATGTGCTAGTCATTTCAAATTAATGTTATATTTTCTATATAATTACAAAGGCTATAAATGTTTTTAAAGGTTGTCTTTTATTGATTTTTAAACACTATGTATATCGTATAGTTAATATTTTAATTCAAGTTTAGTTGTTAAATGAGCTTTTCCATGGACACACACACACACAAACACACACACACACACACACACAAGATTTGCTATCTCACATCTAAGTTGCCTTAAGAAGGATTGTGTCAGTTGCAAGTTAAAGAAAGGAGAGGTGACTCAGCACTGGCTGATCTTGCAGAGGGCTCAGGTTCAATTCCCAGCACCCACATGGCACCTAACAACTGTCAACTCCATTTCCAAGGGAATCCAATGCCCTCTTCTGACCTCCATGGGCATTGAATGACACAGGTGCACTTACATACATGCAGGCAATAAATGCATGCACATAAAATTTAGAAAAAATACAAGTTAAGGAAGGATTCTTGTATATGTTGGTCACATTGAGAAAACCAAATGTCAAAACACAGGATACAATACATAGTTAAAGTACTACCTCTTAAGGCATTTATTCAGATTTGTAAAGTCCACCACAATTCATTAAGTTTAGGGAAATCTGGACCTGAAATTATGGATACATTTGCATCTAGAAAACAATTAGTTTTTTGCTACCAAGGTGGCATTTTACCCCCCCCCAACAATTAAGATGGTCTTAAATCCTAGTCTGTGATATTTTGAATTATTTGCTGAAATGGCACCAACATGGTGCATGCTTTTCAGTTCCAGTACTTGGGAGCCAGAGGCAGGTGGATCTCTGTGAGACTGAGACAATCCTGTTCTACATAGGAAATTCCAGGTCATCTAGGGCTACATACTGAGACCCTGTCTCAGAAATAGATGAACAGACAAACAGAACAAAAATATTTAAAAGAGCATCATCTTTATAGAGGTTACACCTAGCAATCCTATTACAAATTAAAATGCAGTTGGTTTATTCATTACTTGGTTTATTTATATGATGGCTCACAATGACTACATCAGGATATGTTTAACTTCTTGCAGAAGTTTTTAATAATCAATTTGAAATTTTTGTTGGCATTGACTTATAGTTTCCAAACTCTTTCCAAATTTATGCATAATCTTGACTAGCTCCTATTTCAAACAATACCATGTTAAAATTATAGAATTTTAAAAACTGTTTTCTTTTTATTTTATAGTTTGTGTGTATGAATGTATTGTCATAATGTAAGTGTATCCATGTCATGCAGTGCCTGCAGAGGACAGAAGAAAGCATTGGATCCCCTGGAAGTGGAGTTATGGATGGTTAGCCATCATGTGGTTGTAGGGAACCTAACACATGTCCTCTGTAGGAGCAGTAAATTTTTTCAAACACTGAGCCATCTTTATAGCCAAAAATTGTAGAATTTTATAATGCTATCCCAAAACAATATTATGGAATAAAAGAACAAAGGAACTAAGCATTAAATAATACATTTATAGTGGGGCCTCCTGGTAGTGTATTCCTTTAATCCCAGCACAATGGAAGCAGAGGCAGGCAGAGCTCTCTGAGATCCCAGCCAGCCTGAAATTCATAGAGAGTTCTAGGCCAAAAACAAAGTCTATTTACAAAAAAAAAAAAAAATTCCAAGGGCTGGAGAGATGGCCTAGCTGTTAAACCTGTTGGCTGCTCTTGTAGAGGACCTAGGTTCAACTCCCATAACCCAAATGGCACCTAACAACCATTTGTAATTCCAGTTCCAGGGGAAGCTATGCTCTCTTCTCACCTCCATGGGAGCACTGAACAACACAGGTCACTTACACACATGCATTAAATACAATTATATCCACAAAATACAAATAATAAATAAAATATTTAAAATATTTCCTCCACCATTTAAAATACTGAAGTTTGAAATATATGAAGCATGAAAAAAATAGGGAAATGTGGACAATTACTATACAAGATGACTTTTCAGACGGTGGACCCTCAGTAGGAAGTCTAATTTGAAAATATTCTCACACTACCGCACATTAATTAACCAACTACAAATTTTTATAAAATAATTCTAAAGTTTTTATCTTTGGGGTTGTTTGAGTAACAATGTTTGAATTCACTAAAGAATTGTTTTAAATCAGTATTATTTAGGAAATAACATCCAACAAGTGAGTCAGTTTCACTGTTAAAAGTTCTCAAATGCATTTTTAAAAATATTTCATTTGTTGGGCTGGAGAGATGGCCTGGCAGTTAAGAGCTCTGACCGCTCTTGCAGAGGACCCGGGTTCGATCCCCAGCATCCACATGGCGGCCAAGAGCCATCTGGGACTCCAATTCCAGGAGAACTCCAGTTCCAGGGGAATCCGACACCCTCTTCTGACCTCTGCGACATTGCACGACACGGGTGCACAAACTTGCATGCAGACAGTACATTTATACACATACAGAAATAAATAAAATTAATAAAAAAAATTTAAAAAAATATTTCATTTGTTATTTTTATTTTATGTGTATGAGTGTATTGTCCATATCTGTGTTAGTGCACCTGTGTCTTGCAATTCCTGCTGAGATCAGAAAGGACATCAGATCCCCTGGAAATGGAGGTTCAGACAGTTGTGGGTACTGGGAATCAAACTAGGTACTTTGCAAGACCAACCAGTGCTCTTAACATCTAAGACACCTCTCCAGCCCCTCAAATGTTATTTTTTTTTTTTTTTCTTTTTGAGACAAGGTCTCCCTTTAGTCCCAGCTGGCCTGGAGCTCACTATGTAGACCAGGCAGGCCTTGAACTCACAGAGATCCACTTGCCTCTCCCAAGTGCTAGGATTTAAGGTATGCACCACCATGCTCAGCTATTATTTTTTCAAATGTATTTTTTAAACTAGTTTGAAACCTTATTCTAGTAGAATCTCAAATTATTTTATTGAAAAGTAGAAATACACAAACTAGTGTTACTTGATGAATTATTTCTAAATAACCCCCCCAAAAAAATGTCTGGTATGGGTCATTTAAAGTGATAATCATATGTTTACAAGTCACCAGAAAAAAATACAGGGCTGTAGTAGTAGACAATCATTAACAAAACAATTGTTTAATAATATTGCTGTGTGCAGTTAACTGAATTAGTATGCAAAGATGCTTAGCTTTGTGACTGCCCAAATAAATATTTGCTCTACAACATTACTATCTTTAAGAAATGAAAACTTGCTTTTATGAAATTTGAAGGAGCTCAGAATCTAGAATATATTATACTGGAGCTCAAATTTTGTCTCCACCATTGCCTAGATCTAATGAAATGCCATTGAAACTCTCTCACATTTGTTTTCTCATTAGCAAAATAGGGGTAAAAAGACATCTTCACAAAATTATCTTAAAAATCAACAAACATATGTAGAAAGTTTTCTAGAACTGCATTTAGGATATGGTAGATCATTCAATGAAAAGTAATTACCATTATCAATATAACATTTATATGTTTGTGTTTGGCAGATAGCAATTTTAACTGTAAATGGCAAAAAGAAATTAACAATTTGGATGGAAACAAATTACATTCCCTGGTTCTTTGAGAGAATTACAGTTAAGTGACTCCCTTCACAATGGCCCTGGGTAATCAGAAGGAATTCTCCTCTCTGTGCTCTGCTCTTATGTGGGGATACCCTTGTGCTACTGTCTCATAAAATCTGTAGTTTGTCCCAACTTCTGAATTGTTCCAGTGTTTTTCCATATTTTTACCTGACTTTCCTTGATTTCCTTTTCTGCTTCTCATTGTTAATACCTGTCTATAGTAGCCTCATGCTTATTTTTTCCCTTTATTCTTTAATCTTCTTTAGTCTCTCTCAATCTCTCTCTTTCTCTCTCTCTCTCTCACACACACAAATCAGCTAAATCTGTACGTTGTTTTACAGTCTACAATATCCATTCATAGCTTAAGTTTCTTTTGACACTTTGGAGAGTTTAGGATTAATTAGCCTCATTTGTTGCTGGGAATAGGGAGGGTCAGAAATTTAATGATTTTCATTTCAGATCTGAGACTAAACTTTTGTCTGAAGATACAGTAAAATCCATTTTAGTAATCCAAAAACTTATCTTTATATTTTTGTCATGAATCAACCTCACATGCTATGTATACATAAAACATATGAATATATAAATTCAAAATAATTGTAAATTAATCCCCATGCTGTTCCTCAGCTTAGGACATGAAACACTGTCAAAAGAAGATATGTAAAATGCTAACAGGTGTATGAAAAACTTTTCAACATCATTAAGCATTCTAGAAGCGTAAATTAAAACACCAGTAAGATCTCATCTCAGCATAGAATGATTATAATACAAAAAATGAAAATAATAAATGCTGATATCAGTGTGAGGAAAGTAGAACTATCATAAAACGCTAGTCCATATATAAATTGGTTACCACCATTAGATCAGACAATATGGAGAGTCCTCATAAAATCTTGAAATAAAAATACCATATCAGGGGCTTGAGAAATGGTTCAGGAGTTAAGCGCACTGACTGCTCTTGCAGAAGGCCCAGGTTCCATTCCCAGGATCTGCCATTCTGGTGGCTGACAACTGTTGGTAAATCCACTTCCCATAGATCCTATAACTTTTTCCTGGAATTGAATGTCAATGACAATACAACACACAAAACCTATGGGATACCTTAAAAACAGTCCTAAGAGGGAAATTTATAACCCTGGGTACCTACATTAGAAAAACAGAGAGAGCACAAGTGAACGATCTAACACCGCAGTTAAAAACACTTGAGAGGCAACAATAGATGAACCCTAAAAGCAACAGACAGGAAGAAATAACAAAAATCAGAGCAAAAATCAATGAAATAGAAACAAAGAAAACAATACAAAAAATCAGTGAATCCGAAAGTTGGTTCTTTGAAAGAATAAACAAAATAGACAGACCTCTACCCCAGTTAACCAAAAGAAAGAAGGAACAAATCCAAATCAATACAATCCGTGATGAAAAGGGAAATATCACAACAGACAAGGAAAAGATCCAGAAAATCATATGGGAATACTTCAAAAACCTATACTATACCTTTCCCATGTTGTCTCTTCTTCGTGTTCCTGGCATATGGGCTTCTCCTTGCCTATATTCCAATGTGGGTCCCAAATGCCTCTTCACTGTGTTGAAGACTTGCTTTGCTTGGCTCCTTCAGATGCCTTCCTTGTTTGTTTGATTGATTTGTTTTTTTCCTTTACTCCTTGCGTATGGAGTGTTGACTTCTCTAAGCTTCAGGCTTTCTATTGGAGGTCCAACTCACACGTCCCTTTCTGTTCTGAAGGTTCTCCAAAGAATCCACCTGGATACTCCTTCCTTTGGTAATTCCAGTTGTCGGGGGTAGGGGGGGGGCTCATTACCCCGAGCCCCGGTGGTTTTGCGAGATCTTTGATCTCAAGACTCACACAAACCTACCCTATATACAAGCTGGGAGGATGACTCTGGCCCCACAGCCACAAAAGCCAGTCAGGCCAAAGAAAACTAAATTAAATCAAACAACAATCCGCCTTGCTGAATCACCCAGCTCCTACCTACCTGTGCTTCAAGTGGTCTTGAGAAATCTCTGATTGCATATGAATTTTAGTATGCACAAAACCATATATATGCTTTATGACTTAAATTGTTGTTATATGTAATTTCATTACATTATTCCAAATTATTTTCCCAAATTGTGTGCCAATTAACAACCCCACAATTCTGTATCAATTCAGAGTATGATGTTTCTTGTTGTTTAAATTTATAGTTATTATTAACTTTTTAGGTTCTGAAAAGCTTAGCCAATTTGTGAATGTATATAGATATATAATACCTTTAATTCACAGTTAGATAATTACCAATAAAGTTAACATACAATCTATATATTTGTAGGGTAAGATATTATCTTATTTTGAAAAAAATGAGGCTTAGTTATTCTTTTTCTTAATTTTATTTTAGGTGTCTAGGGGGATGTATATGTTTGTATTCATGGACAGATGTCAACCTCCTGTTCTCTATTTCTTTCCAACTTACTTTTTTCAGACAGGATCTCTTTCTGAACCAGAAGATTGTGTTAGGCAGGGCTTGGGCTTGGAGATCTAAAGATGGCACCTACCACCCTTCCCTTCTGGTCAAAAGCCTACCTCATCTCAGGCAGCTGATCCAACTTCCCTTCCTGATGAGAGCACAGCCTAAGACCATATATGGTTATATTCCAGCTTCATGATGAACACTAAAGATCTGCTTTGTCCCCTCCCACTGCACCAGGTTTGCCCTTACAAGTACATGCTTTGTCTCGCCATCATTACCTCATCTTCCTCTCCCCAGAACTTATAAAAGCCCTCATCCCCAGCCCAAGTGCGACTCCCCTGGCCTCCCTCTCTGAGACCAGTGGACCGGCCCGGGAGCATGTCCTAATAAACCTCCTTTTATACTTTGTTAATCTGGTTTGATCTGGCCTGTTTTGCATTGGAAAAAAAGCCTTTCAGATTGCATTTTGGTTAGATTGGGCTGCTAGGGAGCTCCTGTTATCTACCTGTCTGCACCTCCAGCATTGGGCACAGCCTCACTTTTCCTATAGCTTTATAATAATTCCTTTTTAGTTTTTCTCAAAGTACTTGTGCTAGTTATATTATTTTCTCTTCTTCCATTCTGTTTTAACATGTTACTTTCATTATATGTATTTAAAAATATATAAGCTTTTTATTTTAAGATTCATATTTGCCCACATTTCACCTTATAGTTAATGCTTTCTATCAGACTGTTTCGGATTTGCTTCATTAGTCTACTCATATATTTCTGTGATATATCCTGTTTTTTGTTTTTTTGAGACAGGGTCTCCCTTTAGTCCCAGCTGGCCTGAAGCTCGCTATGTAGACCAGGCTGGCCTTGAACTTACAGAGATCTGCCTGCCTCTGCCTCCCAAGTGCTGGGATTAAAGGCGTATGCTGGGTCCTCTGCAAGAGCAGTCACTGCTCTTAACCACTGAACCATCTCTCCAGCCCCAATATATCCTAACTTCTATAACGTGACTATATATTTTAATGTAATAATTTATTGATGTTTTGTGTATTTCAGACATCATTTTTCGGTTCAATTTAGACATATTCCCCTTTCCCTTCCCCCCACCCCACCCCAGATCATGCATTCTACCATAAATGTCCTGCATCTTTCTCTCAGTCTTTTAAAAGTTTTTCTCTGTAAAGGTTTATTGTTTTGGGCAGAATTTAACTATATCAGTCCATTCTTTGACCCAGTTCTTATGTTGTTGTAGTTTCTCCCAATTGTATTGCTCCAATATATGCCTATATAAACATTATATATGTACCAGAATTATGTCCTCCAGGAATAAACTGTATGTTAACTCTGATATATGTTTAGGAGTTCACATTTTCCGTTTAATTTTATATTACTCTAAAATATGAATATATACCTTCCACCCATATACATTAATTAACATGTCTGAAAGTATGTGGTAAGTTAATTCTAGAGCTCATTAAGAGATTCACTTTATAACATCACAGTTGCTTTCAGATAGAAAGAAATATAACAATAACATTACTCAGCTTGTCTTTCAATTGGTGGATTTAGTAACATCATTATATTATAAACAAATTTTTTTGCAATTTTTTTATAGAATCTTATCGACTCTCACTTTCTTGTTTTAAAATAAGATCATGAATTTTACATAAAACACACTATAATAATAATGGGATTTCTTCGAATTTATACATGTTTTAATTTTACAGTGTGTTTCAAACTCTAAACATGATATGTCTTTATACATTTTGGGTGCTTAAAATTTCATTTACTAAAGTTACTTCTTTTTGGGGGGGGGTCATTTTTAGACAGTGTCTCCCTGTAGATCTGGCTATTTTGGAACTCGCTATGTAGACCAGATGGCCTTGAACTCACAAGGATCAGCCTACCTCTGTCTCCCAAGTGCTGGGACTAAAGGCCACCACCTTTAGTTATTTCTTATATAGAAATCTTCCTAGTTATCTCCTAACTTTTTATGTTGGTGCTCTTTTAAAAATGGTATTTTATAAATATTTGTTCAGTTGGATAAATTTGCAGATAAATTTTGCAACTTGTTTGGTGTCCATAAACTTTGTTAGATTTTCATTTATTTTAGTACACTCTGTAGGTATCATTGGATTTTCTACAAACAAAATCAACAACTTAGAAATAATAGCTCTTGTATTCCCTTCAAACCTTTAAATATTGAATTACTTCTGTCCTATTAGTACTTCTGTGCAGTAAATGATAAATCAGCTATTATTATGATACTTAATTGTTAATTTCTTCCCAACCACTTTTGTATGAACTATGATTTTCACATTAATGCCTTAACAATTGTATGAGAGGGAGACATGATTGGTATAACACATATTAATAAATATATATATATATATATGTTAATATTTAACATATCCTGTTAAAATAGAAAATTTTCATATAACCTGTAAAGTTTGGTATTCTCAAATTCATAAGTCCTCTCTTTGAGGTGAAGTATATCCAGTAGAGAGCTCATGTTTAACCTGGAACTAAAAGTAAGAAGACAGAGAAGCCAAGCACAGCCTAGCACAACAGTGACCAACACACAAACATCCTGTAATGTGAGCAGTAAATACGTATTGCTGAAATATTTGTAGTCTTATCACAATAAAAGCTGAAGTAAAATATATTTTCTCTACCTTTCATTTTATGTCACTTATTTAATTACGACCCTTCTATTCTAAATTTACCTGTCTATAGTCTAAACGTTGGTGATATGGCTGAAGCTCTGAATAACATATTTATCCTTTTTAAAACTGAATCTTCATTAGTTATCCCAAGAATGGATTTTTGGTGGGAAATTTATGTTTCATGCAGAAAAGAAGGAAATTGCTCTTTCCACTTTGCTTTCTGTTCATATTAGAATTGGCTCTTCACCTAAGTGCTCATATTTGCTTTTAGGAGCCATTGACTCCAGAGTTGATCTTTTCTCTGTAGTCCCATAAGTCACACTGTGCTTCCATGGACTTAGTGGTATGAGCCTCTGGTATTAGCAATAGCTCAGTGTTGGTAGTAAAAACTCCTGGCAAATTTCCAAATAGCATCAATCATTTGACAGTGCCTCTTACAAAGAATTCAGTGCTAACATCTCAATCTTTTTCTTTCAGTTTTCTTTTTTTTTTAATTTATTTTTAATTTTTCTTTATTTCAGTATGTGTATGAATGTACTGTCTGCATGCAGGTGTGTGCACCCGTGTCGTGCAATGCCGCGGAGGTCAGAAGAAGATGTCGGATTCCCCTGGAGCTGGAGCTCTCCTGGAATTGGAGTTTCAGACGGTTCTCGGCCACCATGTGGGTGCTGGGGATCGAACCCGGGTCCTCTGTAAGAGCGGTCGGCGCTCTTAACCGCTAAGCCATCTCTCCAGCCCCCTTCTTTCAGTTTTCTAAGACCTAATAACTCTAATTTCTTCCTCTTAGTTCTCCAGCCCTACTTCACTTACCTTATTCAAAATTTGCATTTTTCAGTCTTCTCATATCTAAATGAATATTAAGTTGCTTGTGCTAATTTAAACATTTTATTAATCTAGCGTATGGTTAGAACTTTGGCACAATACTTTCTTGTCTTATTCATTATTTCAAATTAAAAATATTCAATAGATCATCGTTAAATCGGATTTTGTGGTATTTTTTAAAGTATTTTATTTATTATTTTATTTCTTGTGTATGAGGGTATTGCACATCCATGTAAGTATACCCACGTCATGCAATGCCCAGGCATTTCAGAAGAGTGCATCTGGTTGCCTGGAACTGAAGTTATGGTCAACTGTTAGCCACCAGGTGGGTACTGGGATTTGAACCCATGTCTTCAACAAGAACAGCCAGTGCTCTCAACCACTTGAACCATCTCTCCACCTTTGTGGCATATTTTTATAGACTAAAACGTTGAGAGTTTTATTTTCATTCCTGATTCACTAATGATGCTTTTTGTCATGAAAGAATGTTGATATTTACTAAAAAATGCCTCTCCATACTTTATAATAATCATACCATTTTTCTTTCATCTGTTATTATAGATTTCTGACCATTAAGGTAACATTGCCTACCTTGGATAAAATAAATTTGCCATGATATTATTCTTTTCATATGTTGTGGATGTAAATTTGAAAACATTTTATTAGGTTATTTGGCATGTGATTTTATACCTGAGAATTATTTTAAGCATCTTTTTAGTATTTGTGTTTGTCTTGTTCTGGTGGTAAAAGAATTGTGCATATTATTAGAGCTAATCTCTTAACAGTTGCTCATTATAAGCCCAGTGTTATAAAATAGATCACTGTTGCTCCTTCATCTTTCATAGCTGAAATCAAATATTTCTTGTTTTCTTGCTAGCAGGCAACTACTATCATATATTTTAATGAATTTGACTACTTTCGTTAGAGTGTGTTAGTGGATAATCCTGTGTTTGTAGTTTTGTGACCTATTTCACAACGTATAATGTTTTTAATATTCATTCATGTGACCATATGTGACAATATTTCCTTCTTTTTGAAAGCTGAATCATGTTCTATTATAATTATATGATGGACTTTATCCATTCATCTGTCAATGAAAATTTAAATTATTTCTTGCCTATTGTAAATACTGTTAACAATGAAGATGGCAGAGCAATATTTCTTTAATTTTGATTTGTGTTCCTTAGGCTAAATACTCAAATCTAGGATCATTTGATAATATTGTACTTCCATTTTACCTTACTGTAGGCATTTTATTTTTATGGCACTAGAAATCTGATCAAAAGCCTTATATATGGTAGACAATATTTTACAACTCATGTATAGCATTTTAAATAATATTTTAAGGAAAATAATAATGTTTATCATTTTTATTTTCCTTAAAATGTTATTTAAATTCTTACCAATGATACAAAAGTGTTCTAATTTATGAATATCCTCATCCGAACTTGTTATTTGCTATATATTTTTTTTTTTGGTCTTTTCGAGACAGGGTCTCCCTGTAGTCCCAGCTGTCCTGAACTCACTCTGTAGACCAGGCTGGCCTTGAACTCACAAAGATCCGCCTGCCTCTGCCTACCAAGTGCTAGGATTAAAGGCATGCGCCACCATGTCCAGCTGTTATTTTCTATATTTTTAATTATTTTATAGTGACCATCCTAACAGACATAAGGTGGTATAGCTCATTATGTTTTCAAATTTATATTTGCATGATGATCAGTGAGTTGTTATCATATAGCTGTTGTAATTTTATGCCCTTCGGGGGAAACTATTTAAATCCATTGCACATTTGAAAATATACTTTCTTTTTTTTTTTTATTTTTTTTTATTATTTATTTATTTTTGTATGTGTATGAATGTACTGTCTGCATGCAGGTCTGTGCACCCGTGTCGTGCAATGCCGCGGAGGTCAGAAGAGGGTCTCAGATTCCCCTGGAACTGGAGTTCTCCTGGAATTGGAGTTACAGACGGTTCTTAGCCGCCATGTGGGTGCTGGGGATCGAACCCGGGTCCTCTG